>ML871392.1:7522-19873 GCA_009831015.1 Picea engelmannii
TTATTTTAATATTAATAAATTCTAAACTAAATTGATATATTAAATTAAATTAATAGAAAATTATATGAGGGTGGCGTGGGGAAAGATAATAGAGAAAAAATAATAGGGTGGGGTGGAGGAAGATAATAGAGAAAACATAATAGGTTTTTCATATCATCTTCCCTCACTCTCATATGAATTAGAAAAAAAAAATTAAAATTAAATATTGTTAAATTTAATAAAGTTCTAAAGAGATAAAAACAAAGTTGTCAACTTAATGAGAACTCTTTAAAGTTCTATTTTTTTAGAGGTCACATTTAGTGGCTATTTTTACCCTAGTTTCAAAAAATAGTGCTACTAGTAGCACCCCTTTTCTGCAGAATAGTTAAAATTGTGACTTCCTTAAAATGATTACCTTAACAACCAATACCATTGCAGAAAATTGATCCTTAAATCGAAAAGTGATGTTACTAAGAGCACCCTTTTTATTTTTGGAATTAAAATTTCAACTTAATTGAAATAATGGCCCAAATCACTTGTAAAATCATGAACAAAGAACTTCAAATTGGCTTATAAATAAATAAAAAGTGGTATTTTATTTATTAATCAATTTATTTATTTTTCTTAATTTACATTAAAAAATAAATTGAAAAGAAAAACTCTACATATCTGTTACTTTTTTTATCAAAGTAAAAAAAGAAACATACATTTTTCTTTTTAATTTTTTTAAGGGAAAAAAACAGGCTTTTAAAGAAAAAAAATATTTTTAATAAAAAAACCCCTTTTTAAAATGAAAAATCACCTTATTTAATGTAAATACATGTTTTTTTAAGTGAAAATTCACACTTTTTTATTAAAAAAAAAAACATTTTTTTTTTTGAAAAATGTTTAAAAATCAAATAAAAAACCAAAACATGAAAAAAAACAGAAAAAAAAAACATTAAACATTAAAAACAAAAATTTAATTATTTTAAAAGGAAACCTTAAATTAAAAATCGAAAAACAAAATTATAATATAAACCATAAAACTTGAAAACAAAAAAAACATTAATAAAAACAAATTTAAAATTAAAAAAAAAATGTTAAAAAAACAATTTAAAAAAGCATAAGCATAAATAAAAATAGAAAGAAAATAAAACAATTAATTAAATAAAAATAAACATTAAACAAACAAAACGTAAAAACAAAAAAAAAATATATATAAATTTAAAAAACACATGAATCAAAGAAAAAAATATAAAATAAAGGTGGTGTGGAGGAGTGGAAGGGGAGGAGAAGATGTCGAACAACACCCTCGCCTCTTTCCCACCTCATGACTCCTTTTAATAGGTGGGAAATGTGGTAGGGAGATCTCCTTTCCATATTTAGAACCAATGAAAATGGGTAGGAGATGATGACCAACATCGCCCTCCCTCTTTTGGGCATTAGCCTTCCCCAATAAGAATTTCAGAGACCCAAATACCCAAAAGTTAATGTTTTTGTCGATTGGATTTTTGTCCAGACCCAAATGGTCAAGTTGGTATTTCTTACAATAATTAATTCTAAGTTAATGTTTTTCACGATTGGAATTTTGTCTAGACCCAAATGCCCAAGTTGATATTTCTTGCAATAATTAATTACGCCAATAGGCATTCCCCCTATTGGAATTGGTGGATTAATCAACCTTTTAATCATAAATTTCAATCTTAGGGTTGATAATTAAAGATGATGGCATATTCTTCGTCTTACTCTCTAATCAATGGATGAGATTTTGATAAATTAACCTCTGCTCATTTATAAAGAGTTACATTTATGTGATTACTTTTTCACATTTACTAAATAAGATTAAAAAATTACTTGCTCACCACCAGATTGCCACGTTCAGTGATTAAGAAATAACCTGTTAATATGGCCATGATTTACTAAATTATTGTTACTGGGTGGATGGGTATGTGTTATAACCCTAAATTGCACCACACATGCTTACTTGGCATCAGGCCAACTCATATCCCTTCTTTGCCAAAACTTTGCTCAACAACTCTTTAAAAATCCTCTTGTGTAAAGGCCCACGTGCCCTAACCCATTACTGCACGCGTGTACATGCTGGCTGACTCACAACAGCCTGCGTGTACCTACCAAAACACGAAAAAAGGAAAGTTGTCGACGGAACAAAAAGCTATGGGTCAGTTAACTCAAACTCCCGACCATGCATGGCCGAGGGTTCGTCCAAAACCCAAGCTCCTTCTAGCCTATAAAATAAACATTAAACAAACAAAACGTAAAAACAAAAAAAAATTAAATATAAATTTAAAAAACACATGAATCAAAGAAAAAAATATAAAATAAAGGTGGTGTGGAGGAGTGGAAGGGGAGGAGAAGATGTCGAAAATCACCCTCGCCTCTTTCCCACCTCATGACTCCTTTTAATAGGTGGGAAATGTGGGAGGGAGATCTCCTTTCCATATTTAGAACCAATGGAAATGGGTAGGAGATGATGACCAACATCGCCCTCCCTCTTTTGGGCATTATCCTTCCCCAATAAGAATTTCAGAGACCCAAATACCCAAAAGTTAATGTTTTTGTCGATTGGATTTTTGTCCAGACCCAAATGTTCAGGTTGGTATTTCTTGCAATAATTAATTCTAAGTTAATGTTTTTCACGATTGGAATTTTGTCTAGACCCAAATGCCCAAATTGATATTTCTTGCAATAATTAATTACGCAGATAAGCATTCCTCCTATTGGAATTGGTGGATTAATCAACCTTTTAATCATAAATTTCAATCTTAGGGTTGACAATTAAAGATGATGGCATATTCTTCGTCTTACTCTCTAATCAATGGATGAGATTTTGATAAATTAACCTCCGCTCATTTATAAAGAGTTACATTTGTGTGATTACTTTTTCACATTTACTAAATAAGATTAAAAAATTACTTGCTCACCACCAGATTGCCACGTTCAGTGATTAAGAAATAACCTGTTAATATGGCCATGATTTACTAAATTATTATTACTGGGTGGATGGGTATGTGTTATAACCCTAAATTGCACCACACATGCTTACTTGGCATCAGGCCAACTCATATCCCTTATTTGCCAAAACTTTTCTCAACAACTCTTTAAAAATCCTCTTGTGTAAAGGCCCACGTGGCCTAACCCATTACTGCACGCGTGTACATGATGGCTGACTCACAACAGCCCGCGTGTACCTACCAAAACACGAAAAAAGGAAAGTTGTCGATGGAACAAAAATCTATGGGTCAGTTAACTGAAACTCCTGGCCATGCATGGCCGAGGGTTCGTCCAAAACCCAAGCTCCTTCTAGCCTATAAAATAAGGTGTAGAGGTACCATTTGGAGGAGGAAAAAATATTGTGAAGAAGCTCTGCCCATTTACATAATCCATTGTCCCAACCCTTTATCCTTTCCTCATGCCAAAGGAGATTTAACACAAAGCAGTTGAAGGACAGAAAAAGAGGAGCCTAGGATCAGGCTCAAGGAGCAGTGGTCGGTCTCAGCTTTTGTAAGTTGATTCACTTTATGTAATAAAAAGAATGTTTTTCCCTTCCCAATGCATGAGCTATCTATGATTTGATCTATTTATGTTTGATTTCTGACCCTTGAGTATAGAAGTAGCATGCATGCATAGTTGTTGTTTGTCTTAAGTGCAGGTCATCTTTGGAAGGAGCATCGCAAACAAGTGATCAAGCACAACGGAGGATCTACATCGAACGTCGGTAATAACTTAGGTGGTCCTTTTCCATGCATTTACTGAGAAAAAGGATTTTAAATCTTGGGATGTAGGTAAAAAAGTAGTTTATATTCGGTCAAATATGCATGCAACGTCTTACCCTAACTTGCTAGTTCGTAGGGTGTTTTTCCCAACAACAGAATTGGTGACCATACTGGGGAGAATACTCTTTAGGGTTCCTATATTTATTTAAGTTTTTGGGTAGTTTAGAGACTAGGTTTTATGTTTTTTCTTTTCCTGTCTTTTTCTTTTATTTTCGTAAAGTCTGAGCTAGCATGGAGCCTGGTTTTCCATACCATCTTTCCCTGACTTTTGCTTGACTGTATTTTTCGGGACACACAGAGGTACACGCGGCCTACAGAAGGCCTGAACGCATGTACCCATGCCCTATACTCTGACATCCTGCGTGTGAACGCTAGCTATAGAGATAGCAGTAGCATGTAGGAGTTCAGAAAACATTAGAGGCAATCCTCCTCTTTCCTGTTAGAATCCCACATTTTCAGGGAGTTTTTCTGGGATCCTGTCTGAGTCTTGCTTGATTTCAGTCCTATCTCATATTCCATTTTTTGCCTTATTATTTTTCCTGCCATTATTTGTTTTTTTTGTTAGAAGGAGTATCCAAGCCTGCAAGAGACCCTAGTTATCAATACCAGAGGCCTCTTCCTAGTCTAGACTGCCTATTTTCATATTTTCTCCTTAGAATTTAGATATACATGCAGCCTATACAAGGTCATCCTGCGTGTACAAGCTCTTTGTCTCTGTTCAACACACATTTTCACGCGTGTTGTTTGAGTGATAGTCGCGTGCTTGAATAGGCTACTTTCTATTCAGGGTGGGGAAGTCATCCCCTCCTTTGATAAGAAGTACTGCTCTCAGGTGTTTGAATCTATGTTTGAATAGTCAGTAGCTTAGGATTCATCTTACCCTTAGTCTTCTTTTTCTCAGTTAATAGTTGACAGAAAAATATATATAAAAAAAAATGTTTTATGCTTTTTAGACAAGCGTGAGAGTCATTGTTTGTTCAGTTTCCTTTATGTGATTCTTCAATATGATTCTTTGCGATCTGTTCTTTAAGCCAGAATTGTTTTTCTAGGTTTTTTTGCTTGTCAGTATTTTCCCTTTCTTTTTTTACTAGCACATAAATAAATAAATAAATCTCTTTTCATTTTCTTCTTTGGTTAAAGAATGTGTTTCTGCGTCATTAGCTAGGGAAAAGTCTTTTATTTCATAAGTTTTTTCAATGCACTTAGATGATAAGTAGCTCGTATTCGAGCAAAATTACTGTGAGTTTGTTGTCCAAAATCTTAGAAAAAATTTAAAAAATCTTTCTTTATGAAAAGTTGTTGAAATTTTGCATTCCATAAATGTTTTTTGTTTCCAGCTTTTTCATTCATTTTTTCTTTCATCTTTTACACATCATCAGTTTCACCCTCATACCCCTTGACGTAATATAAATCCATAAAAGCAATGCTAATTTTAAAATCTACTAGACTTTTATGTTTATAGGGTTCACAAACTAGTTCAGGACTAGGGCCTTGGATTAGGTTGGAGAGGAAACTCTTCAAGGCCATTCAAAACCAAACATTAGAGTTTGATATAGGGAGTTTCTAAGTCCAGTTTCGTGGAAGTTATCTTGGACCCCCCTCTAACACAAGGGATAAACACAAGGTCACGTGTGGAAAGGTAGCGGAGATAACCCCTCCAAAGCCAGACCAATCGTAGTGGAGAACACATGTAGAGGGCTTGTTTTTGGATTTCGTCATTTGCATTTGCCACGGGACTTCGTGGGTCTCGAATATATTCAATGTCCTCAGTTGTCTTCCATACCATTTGCTCTCAATACCCTTGACAGGTTTCAATCTCGATACCCTGCTCATTGTGGTCTACCCGACTTTCGATTGTACCCGCCTGGTGACTATTCGCGTTCTGGCAACCTAGTTGCCAATCTTTTTAGGGACATACACAGGAAAATGCAAGGGTATACCATGGTACCTAGGAAAGACATCGGGCCATGCTTTGTAGAGTATACCCGGAGGGTGCTTCCATGTTCGAGTTGCACTTGCACTGGTAAGTTGCTCTAGTGTTGGTTGTTGTAACTATTCTTCCAAATAAGTTTAGTGATTGCTTGTCTTATCTATTAGGGGATTCTTTTTAGTGTGTGTTACTTATGAACGTTTAGAATACCTTAGTGTGTCTTGTATCTTCTCACATAGTGGAGGATCCTAAGCTTCACCAGTCACAAAGGCTTCTTGTCCTGCCATCGGTTACACTGGATCCACCCCCGCCACCTTTAAGGTGGAAGCTAGACCAATAAGGGTCTTTTGAAGCGATTGGGTTACAAACCTTTGTGCTCGAACAATTCTTGGAGGAATCAACCATTTTGAACCTTGAAGCAGTCTCTCTTGGCTCGGTTGAAACCCCAACCACTGATATCTTAGCACCATTTATTGTACCAATCCAATTTCACGAACGCTAGACAGTGCCTCACATAGCAATGGAAACAAATATTGTTACTCCTTCTGGGAATTCTTCAATTCCCATCACAGTTGCCACCACGGGAGAATCATCTCCTAACTTACCATTGTCGGTCTGAGCCACCATGGTCTCGGCCACAACTATGTCGCACAATGGACCGAACCCGTCTATGGCGGAAGCCACAACCCCCTTCACACCTAGTGCGACAGGCCCTCCGTTTTCATACAGTATGCCTAGTTCGGGAAAAAATCCTGTACTAACCTACTCAACTTTACAGACTTTGGGTCTGGGGGCAGGGAGCTCTAGAACTCCTCTGGAAGGTCACTTTGGGGGCACTCCTATCCCTTTTAATGCTTTTCCTTACGCAGGAGGTCATATTCCTCCTTCATCCCCTTCGCTTGGTGGTCTGCATCAGCAGTCCGCTGGGCAGCCTACACACACTAGTTTATTTGGAGCAGGGAGTCACGGACCCCCTTTGCACAGTATGTCGGTAGGTTCAACATTGTTTTCTTGGAACAGAATGTTTGGTAACAACACTTTCTCGTCAACCTCTTTTCGTCTGGGGGCAACCCCATTTTTGGACAATCTACTCCTGCGTAGGGTATTATTCCTTCACAGGGGGCACACATAGCAAGACCTTGGAATTCAGGACAAGGATCCGTTCCCTCCTCCAGAATTTCATTCTGGGGTAATTATTTCAATAGTCAATGGAACCCCGGACAAACTTCTATGCCTCTCCCCGCAGGACCCACATCGGGTAATCCTTCCCAAAGCCCTTCGAATACAATGCATGCCCAACACTCTATGTCCTTTTTTGGAAATTAGTCGATGATGTCTCCATAGATGAAAAATACTTACACTCGTTAGGGCCATGGTTTATACCAGAATATGTGCCAGTATCCAAACTTTTCCTTGCAACCTAGTTCCAGTCAAACTCCAGGCCCCTTTTTCCTAGGTTATCAGCAACAACTCAAACTACCATTCCCGACGACTTTACACTTGCCAGATTTGACAAGGTTTTTGAATGATCCTATTTGTCACGATTCACATTGGCCTCCTATGCTGATGAAGTTTCCTTCAGACATCCCAAAGTTTGAGGCCAAGCCTAATGAATATCCAGGTGATCATGTGACTACCTTTCATCTTTGGTGCTCCTCTAACTCATTGAAAGATGACTATGTACAATTTTGATTGTTTCAACATACTCTTATTGGGAGTGTCATGAAATTGTACATCGAGCTTGATCACTCAAGATACTCTTCTTTTGGTGAACTAGCGATGGCCTTCCTTAACCATTTCCAGTTACCTGTGAGATACGATGTTGGCACAGGGCTGCTCACCAATTTCAAACAGACAACAATGGACCATATCTCTAATCATATCCGAGAGTGGAGATGCCGAAAGAGTCTAATCAAAGTACCAGTCCCACCAGCATTCCTGCTTGAGTGGTTCCTTAAGTCTTTAGTCCCACAGTTATCTAAAGATGTCGCAACATCCAAAGTTTTCTCTGAAGAAGATGCCATCATGAGGGCTCAACAGTTTAAGCTCATCTATTCTCAGTCTCGTTTATTATACACCATCTTGGCAGATGTGCCACGTTCAATAATGGATAAAACTAGATAGAGAGTTGGACCACATGCCCACTAAGAAATTGACAAAATAGTTGCAACAGTTATTCATACAACACACATCATCTAGCCAAACTACTGCTTTGGCTGCTCCCCCTACCCAAATGTTGGAAGTACACATCGTGCATTCAACTAACCCAAAGGCCACCCAACAGCCCGAAGGGAAGAAAAAACAATGAAAGAAGGGTAAGGGGGATAAAAAACCCACTGATAATGCTGGCGGGGACAACATGGAAAAATAGAAGGTGAGGTATCCATGCAACTTGTGCGTGGAAGACCACTTGACCCATATTTGTTCTCGACTTGCAGAGGCTCAAAAGTTTGTCACATAGCAACAGCAAGCAGTGTTGACTAATCCCTTTCAACATGGGAAAAATATAACTCAAGCCTCTACAAGCATAGAAGGGGGATGCCAAGAAACCTGCCCTCCTCCAAACAATCCCTCATCTGCGAACGTATATATGGTTAGGGGTGATGCTTTCATAACGACTAGAGCGCATGACTATAGTAAACCAAGTGCTTATGAGAAGGGTAAAGAATCTTATCTCCCATATCTTCCTCTATATATTGAGAAGACGTTGGGAGAAACAATGACATGCATTCCAAAGGGTGCATTTAAAAAAGCTTCTCACAACCCAAGCACAAGGGCCGCCCAGAATTACTCTATGGTGGAGGATTTATCACAAACCCCTTGTGTGATGTCTTCTTTGGAGGTCCTCCAAAGTTTCCCTACTCAGAGGAAAGCCTTTTTAACCACTTTGGTCTCGACCGAGACTTGTAATCCGGGCACCATCATGTTAGATACAACCGACTTAAAACATCGTCTGCCTTACCATGTAGCATTTCAGATAGTAGTGGTTCATCCCATGAAAAATTTTACTCGGAATATCTTCCACACAGTGGTCGACGAGGGTGCCTCAACATGCGTTATTTCATTAGCATGCTGGAAGGCCATTGGCCATCCTATTTTGTCTCCATCACCTACTCTCCTCACTGCCTTTGACGATCATTCATTCTGACCACATGGCATCATTCCTTTATTCCCTGTGTAGTTAGGAGGGAAAACCGTGTGTGTTGAAGTAGAGGTAGTCGATGCTACCCTCGACTATAATCTCTTGTTAGGATGGAGTTGGACTTATGCTATGCAAGTTGTGGTTGCTACAATTTTCCAAGTCTTGTTGTTTCCACACGAGGGTCGGATAGTGACCATTGATCAACTATCTTTCTCTATACCTGACCCAGCTTTGGGGGCATCCATGGTCCTGATGATTGATAATCCTCAACCAGGTGTCGTTAACATAGGAGTTGGTTTGTGCCCATCCTTGATGGGTACCTTCGATTTCCCACCTCCTCACAACGATATCAAATTTGTATCTAATCACCATAAGATTGAGATTTTTCAAGTTTCATCATTCTGCATGACTTACTTTGAGGATCCTTGGATTCTTCCTTCCCCATTAGCCACAATGAATGAGATAGGGCACTCAGGCATGTCCATGCCCTTGTCTTCCATTGAGGTAGCTTACTCTTTAGTCCAGTAAGATTCAGCTAACCCTGATCCAACTTCTGCACAAGAGTTAGATCCACTTCTAGAGCCTATTTGGGCTCAGGGTTCTCTCGCTAACGTCGATTAGTTAGACTTAGTCTTGCCTTCTGATGAAGTAGTAATCAAAGAAATGACTAGTCTGGACAAACCTTGGGAGGATCTTCATCACAGATCATATTTCCTCCCAGATTTAAGCCGAATCGAAGCAGGAGAATTCACCATTACCATGACGGGAGATCAACCATGTCCTATTAATCTCTTAGCTACATGAGAAATTTATGTTGAGGGAAATATGGCGACTATCGCTGAAACTATACCCATCAACATCTCCCAAAACCCTGACATCATGGAGAATGTCTTCGTCGGAGTAGATTGCTCCCCCGAAAAGATTCAAATTTACATGGATCTTTTCAAAGAATTATGCAACGTTTTTGCCTGGTCTTATGAAATCATAACGTATCCTGATGCCAAGCCTGTTCGACAAAAACTTCGTCCAGTGAATCCAAAGAAAGAAGCAGCCATCAATATTGAGGTTGAGAAATTGCTAAAGGCAGGTTTTATTTATCCTATCCATTTGACTCAATGGGTGTCAAATCTTGTGCTGGTCAATAAAAAACAAGGCACGATTCATGTATGTACAGATTTCCGTGATTTGAACAAGGCATGTCCCAAAGATAATTTTCCAACACCATTCATTGACCAGATCATTGATAAATGTGTTGGTTGTGAAGCATTTTCTTTCATGGATGGTTTTTCAGGATATAATCAAATCCAAATCAAACCCGAAGACCAACATAAAATAACATTTATTTTTCTGTGGGGTACATTCACATATTGAAAGATGCCTTTTGGCCTTAAAAATGTTGGAGCCACATTCCAGTGGGCTATGTCTTTTGCTTTTCATGACCTCAAGCATATAGTCGAGGCCTATCTAGATGATTTAGCATCACACTCTCACAACCCAACGGATCATCCCACACACCTTATATTAATCTTCAAACGTTGTCGCTACTTTAGGATTCGCTTGAATCCAAACAAGTGCAGCTTCTACGTAACGTCAAGACGATTCTTAGGTTTCATCGTATCAACAACAAGGATCATGGTCGATCCTCTTAAGGTGGAGGCAATAATCCAGTTGCCCCCCCACGCACAATCCTACAACTTTAGAGTCTACAAGGCAAGGCGAACTTCTTATGACGCTTCATCGCCAACTATACCGAAATCACCAAGGGCTTTATGTGTTTACTAAAGAAAGATGTCTCTTTTTTCTGGGACGAAGCCTCTCAATGCTCTTTCAACACATTAAAACACGCCCTCACAACCACACCTCTGCTACGACCATCTAACTATAACAAAAATGACATAAAAATTACATATGCAAACAAAAAAACACTACAAAGGTGGAGACTTACCCATCTCCCCTCGCTCCTCACCAGGAGGCACGGGTTTCTCAGGATCTCTAGAAAAATCTATCCCTATGTATGGGTAGTCCTCAATCACAGGGATCTGTCATGACAGCCATGCAAAGAAATCATCGTCGAAGGACTCAACGGTCCTTCCACCACCCTATCGCGGTAGTAATACTGCCCATATACACGTTGTAGGGAATGAGGCCTAATGTCCTCGTACTACAGCCCAAGGACTAAAACTCGGAACTCTCTGAAAAAAGAATGAACACAAGAATGTCCTGAACCCGAAGTTCCTCTGTGTCCATTGTCGGTAATCTGTCAATTGCCTCTTCATGCACTCGAGCAATGTGGTACTCCAATCAAAAATATGTGCATTCAAGCACTGGATGGCACAGTTCATCTGTGTGCGAGACACCTAATGAAAGGCTGCTAAGCCGGTAATCCACCCAATCAGTAACAATATAGTCTACAACACTAAGCTAGTAATCTTACTAATAGGTACCTGGATCTGTAGTCCTCAATCACAGGGATCTGTCGTGATAGCCATGCAAAGAAATCATCGTCGAAGGAATCAACGGTCCTTCCACCACCCTGTCACGGTAATAATACTGCCCATATACACACTGCAGGGAATGAGGCCCGATGTCCTCGTACTACAACCCGAGGACTAAAACTCGAAACTCTCTCAAAAAATAATGAACACAAGATGGTCCTAAACCCGAAGTTCCTCGATGTCCATTGTTGGCAATCTGTCAATTGCCTCTTCATGCACTCGAGCAGTGTGGTACTCCAATCAAAAATATGTGATTCAAGCACTAGATGGCATAGTTCATCTGTGCACAAGATGCCTGATGCAAGGCTGCTGAGTCAGTAATCCGCCCAATCAGTAACAATATAGTCTACAACACTAAGCTAGTAATCTTACTAATAGGTACTTGGGTGCCCACACAGTCAGTCCCAGCCTCACAATGCTCGGATATCAATTCTGAGATCTTGCTCGGTCCCACAGGAAACGTCCAGAAGTTGACTAGTTCCCCTCTCCTTGAGAGGCTAGTCAGAAAGTAGATATCCTCGGTGGTGGGCACTAATGATTGCCCCTCTAGAATAAAATCTTTGGCATCAGGGTGCCAGTAATCAATCAAGGCATTCAGTAGCCTTGGTTGTGTGCGCATAAATGGACATAGAAAGAATTTTAGTAAACCATAATGCATTAACATGGCCACGACATTCAGATCTGCTGCAACCAACTCATTGATTGCCTCATGCTCCCTTTCCCTCCACTGGACATACATCCTGCCAACACAACAAGGTGAAGGAGGGTCAGTACTTTCTTTTTGGTTTTATTTTCACTACAAAAGGGGGGTACATGCGGGTTGTAGAGGTGACAGTCGTGTGTACATGCAGGCAGACTTTACTGTGCCTGAATGTACACATGGCTTATCCAGAGACAGCCTGTGTGCACCTAGGGACGAAATTTTTAAGGTCTACGCCCACCCAAAAAACAAACTAAAAGACGAAATTGAAGTATTGAATAGCTAGATAAGGGAGTTTGTACTTACTTGGTCCAAGAAGAAGTTCATTT
>ML871393.1:0-13346 GCA_009831015.1 Picea engelmannii
CGCTCCAGCTCCTTCCTCTGCCACGTTCTCTTTGAAATTTCACTCATACTCTTTCAAATATAATTTCATTTATCCATATTCTCATTAAACATTTGGGAATAATATATTTGAAATAAAAATAATTCCCAAATATTTTCTATCCTGGAGAATTAAATTTCCATAGTTTAATTCATGCACATGGTCTTTAAAACCATGTCTTGTTTTGCCCAATTCACCATTCACTATAAAAAACATTTATTACTATTTCCTGTGAAAAGCATTTACTGTGTGTTTTTCCAATTTGGCAAAATACCTTTTATCTTCTTCTTTTACTTTTGTAAATCTTTGGATAAATAATTATCCAAGTTTTCGTTCACATGCATCTTCCCATTTAAATATTTTGCATGGAAATAACATTAATGTGTAAAACTTAAACTTAAATCTTACCTCCGTAAAACCTTTTCACCATGAGGAGGAATTTCTTTTATTGGAAATCCCATAATCATTATTGAAATGGGAAAAATGCCGCACATAAAAAATATGATAAATGCTTGCATTTATTATATTAGGCTTGAGCAAAAAGTGGTTTAAATCAAACTTGTTTTACCTCCGATGTGCTCCACGTAAAAACACGTGACCACCAAATAAACCACGGTAGTATTCCCCGGTCTGCCTTCACATAATTAACCTCCTCGATACTTCAATCCACGATATGTATGTGTGCCCTCCATCCAAACTTTGAATTTTCTAGGTTATAAATTGAGATTTTTTCCCATGATATGATTTCACGTGATTCCATAAATTAGATATTGGATTAAATATTAATATAAATATTTTAATATAAAAATGTTTATATTAATAATAATCGTTTTTCCAATTTTTTAAAGACTTTGGGCATATGAGGCTTTAACACATGACTTTGTGGATAGGATAAGGGTGATTAATAAAATGAATATTTTTTATTTTCAATGGAAATAGGAAAATAAGGGTAAAAATGAATGAAGTGATGGAACTAAGGGAATTAGATAAGCAGTAAGACTAGGTATAGGTTTGGGATATTTGTCAAATTTTTGACTTGTGGAGGACATGAATATTTTGGATGACCAGTTGAGAAAAGGATTTAGGTGATGGGAGCTTGATGGAGCTAGTGAAAAAGTTTGAAAGTCTGAGTGGAAAAAGAACATAAGGACAAGATGCTTTGGGAAAAATTGATACAAATTAGAAGGTGATAACAAGACCTAGGCTTAAGATCATATTATCTCATATCATATTGTATTTTGAATTGGAAATATTGTAAAAGGAGGTTTCCCCCTTGAAGTGGACTATATTCATTGATTTTTTATCAATTTTTAAGGCGTTGGATCATAACATTTAGTATTAGAGTATCAATCCTAGGGTTTTGCTTCTTCAAGCAAGTCATCTTGTGATTTACGCTATAATTTTTTTGTGGGATGCTTCAAACAACAAAAATTAGAGGTTATTTAGAAGGCATATCAAGGTACTTGCAGTTCAAATTTTATCTTCTGCTTTGTTATACTTTCGGAGATATACCTTATGGAAGATAGGGTTTGTTGACTAGTCTTATAACTAGTCCCAAACATGTGTTCTAGGTAAAAAATGTTGGAGTTACTTCACACACGCCTAGGATTTATTTTTCCTAAGGTTTTTCCTTTTTTATTAGTCATTATCTAGTCTCCTATATTTTAGGGGAGTATATTCCACCTGGAGAATATTCTCTTCAGTTGACACTTCAATTTGACTAGATGATTTGAGTCTAGATGTTGCATTGGTTTTGTCACCATGCAACATTGGGATCATCACCATGATAATGCACACTTGCCTTAATATCATCATCATACTAGTGCATTACCCTTGATTCCTTGATCTACTCCTCACTACACTCTGTTTAGTCAATTAACTAAAGACTAGTTGACTAGTTAACTCAATTAGGTGGCAATTCACTCTCGTAACTGCCTGAGAGACTAGACTGGGTGGAATTTCACACCTGTAACTATCGGTGTGTGTCCAAATCACTCTATACCACCACTATGGCACATTGGTTCTCCTCTAGTGCACATTCATTGAGTTATACAGAGTATATCAAGTGTAAATTATTCATTATTCATTACGTTTAATGAGAATTCTTCCATTCTTTCTCTCCTTCTTCTTATTTCTCAATTTCTCTCTGCAAATTGTGTGTATTATTTTCTAGCTAGATATATTATGTGTAGGTTCAACACATTTACATGGTATCAGATTCGATGGACTGCTAAGAATAAACTACACCAAAATTTTTTGCAAGTACAAAAGATTGAAGACAAAGGAAAGATGGATTTCCAAAAAAAATTCATTCTTACACCTTACAACTACTTTGAATGGAAGGAGAGAATAATGGTTCATCTCTGAACTAGAGGATTCTACAGGTTAACCTTGAATACATACATAGAACCGACATCAGCCATAGAAAAATCCAAGTATCTTAATCGCATGGATGAAGCACTCGAAACAATTTGCAGTCTTATTTCTCCTAATCTCCTTTGTAAGACTCCCAATGAAGCCTAGACCACCTTGCAAGGGATATTTGGAAAACAGGATGATATGAGGGGACACATGCTGGAGGTGGAGCTTCTCACATTGGATCCAAAAATCTTTGACAATATCCAAGATTTCTTTACAAAATCAAGGATTTATTGTCACAACTCAAAGCTTGCGGGGTTGATAAATCGAAGGAGGAGAAACAAATGGTTCTCACCAATCTCTCAAAACTTGGTCCTGAATTCTATTTTTTCATATTATCATTCCATTCTATCATATTCACCTTCGGAGCCACCTGGAAGATGCCTTCTCTTAAGGAATTTATTGAATCCCTGACACAAGAGAAAACCAAGCTCATCAACATGGGAAAAATCAAAGGCCCAAAGGTGCATGCACTTATTGTGCAAGATGGAAGCCATAAATATCATGAATCTAAATATAAGGACAAAAGGAAAGCTCATGCACATCTTAAGAAGGAAGGGTACACAAAACCCTTCACCGATGCCTCTGGATCCAAAGGAGAAAAGGGAATAAAATGGGAGAAATGCGCGTACTATCACAAAGGATTCCATCCATAATCCGCATGCATGCAAAAAAAAATAGATCTAATGTCTCAAATAATTCAACAAAACAACCTCAGAGATCACATCCTTGAGGGTGCCAAGAAGAAGAAGCTATAATATCTGAATCCCAAGAAAGGTAATTCTAGCCATGCCTTGATTGCCATCAACTCCTCTCCCAATGCTTGGATCATAGATTCAGAAGCATCACATCACATGGATGCCTCAAAAGTAGTATATTCTTCATTGAATGCATGCAAAGGTCATCCTATTCTGATGGGGAACAACTCTTCTATCAAAGTCACCAGCAAAGGAAGGATTGAACTCACCAACGGAAGCTTCGAGAATGTGTTGCATGTTCCCAAAATTTCCGTCAACCCTCTCTATGTATCCAATGAGGAATTATGGCACTGAAAAGAAATTCATAATCACACCAAATGTCATGGACATCTATGACATGAAAATCAATTTTAGGGTTTATACCGATGAGGTTAATCATCAGTCTAGATTGTATACATTTTATGAATTCATTGAACCTGATTCTGCTTTACTGCTTACTCATGATGATGAAAGTAGTAGGATTGTTGGATTACTGAGAGGGGGGGTGAATCAGTAATAGATAAATATAATCCTTTTTAACCATATAATCCAAGTGAAATATCAATGTAGCATTATCATCCAATAACTGCAGAGTAAATAGGCAATGAACAAATGAACAATCGTAGACATACACAGTACACCAGTGTTTTACGTGGAAACCCAAAGTGGGAGAAAACCACGGAATGATTTTTCTTATATTTATTGAATAATTACATTCATTAGAAGCACCAACTTCCTTTATTTTCCAGCTTCAACTGGAAGGAGGATACAACCCCCTAGTTTCTCAGGCTACAACCTGAGGGAAGCTCCAACTCCCCAATTCTCTGGCTACAACCAGAAGGAGGCTACAACCCCCTATTTTTTTTGGCTACAACCGGAAGGTGGATACAACCACCTGTCCTTGCCCCATCCAACCACCCTAAAGTAGAAGTAGAATGATGAAACCATTGTCACGCTATCACTGTGAGATATACCAATGTACAACTATATCAACCTATACCACTAACTTGCATCCAACCTATACAACTTCCCTGTAATAAATTCGTATGAAAACTGAACATGTATCAACAAGAATACAATAGGTACGCGACATGTAGTGATTCAGAACACATATGTACATGCCCTATATGTTATGCAGCCCTCTTATGTACATGACCAAAATGTTATGCAACCTGTGTATGCCTTCTAAAAACTAGGGTTTTCTTTCTTCTGAAAACTTTTGACGATGTTTAACTTATTTCACATAGATTTGTAACATGTCATTGTATCCAGACTATAATGGTACTATGTGCATGAATCCTCGTACATAACCTTTACCCAAAGAATATATATCTCTCTCTAGTCATGTGCCATATAGGTGTGTGTAATCATGAACCAGTATAATATCCCTCACATGATTTAGTCATCAAACTCTTTCTGATATTCAGCCTCTCAATACGTCAACCAAAATAAAAATACAAGCTCTCAACCATGTATCACAAAAACCCTTGGCCATATGCTAAGAAATACATGTGCCTCAACAAGAAGTATCAATGATAAATATACCAGCACTGTATTTCTGTAGATCTAACTTATGAAGAAGATCCCATGAAGCCACTAGTCTCTCTAGGGAGATTCAAATCTCCATAACCATTTCTCATGCATACATCAAAATCCAACTATTCATAAAAATAAGACATAACTTTTGAATCAATGGATAGATCTAATGTATTTGAGCATTGTAGACCTTCGAGGGAGCTTGATCTCATAATTTAAAACCTCTTCATATTCATCTTCTCAAGTTTCATGGCTTTACCAACATGTACGCACCATATACATAGCTATCCCACATACGCCTCAGTATGTATGCACCCTATACATAGCCAACCCGCATACACCTTAGTATGTATGCACCCTATACACACTCAACCTATGTACGCTTCAGAAAATAGGTTTTTTTAGTATTCTATGTAATTCCAATAATTATGTCGTCAACCCTTCGTACTACTTCATACTTTCGCAACTTCAGATGTATCAATGAGCACTTGCAATAAGTCTCACACAACAAAATATATTCAATGTGTTCAAGTGTGTTTAAATGAGAAAGCTTTGCCTCTTATTTATACATTCATGTAGCATTACATTTTCCTTATTTTAGGGAGTTCTCCATTTAAAATAATTTATTTTGCAAGCACTTTGACTTTTAGGGTCTTCTATATGACTCATGAGGGTCCTCCAACTTCACATGGCCATAACTCTCTAACCGTGAGGAGTTATGTGACGTTCCACATACCACCAGAAATGGCATGACAAGAACTATCCATATAGGATAGTTTCACTAGAAAATGCATTGACCTTCATCTCATTATTCCACAATTAAGCATAGGTTCTCTAACCATAATTTTATGATAACTCAATCTGTAAGGCATCTTCCAATGAGGGATTTCACCATAAGGGAACCACTTTGGATTTCATCTATTTGTACTTATTATCAACCATGACAAGAAAATAATGATTCGTCTTTACATCAAACAAAATTGGGTCCATTACTCAAGCCTTTTTGCTATTGGTATTTCTTCAAGGGTCAACATCAATGAAAACCAACCTTAATCAACAATATCCCCCTTTGGCATTAATGGCAACACTCTGATGCAATACTAAAATCATGTCATACAATACTTAAGTCATATCACTCATGCTCCCCCTGGAACCATGTCTTTTTCCTTTGCATCTCTGCGACCATTTCTCCCCCTAGAATCATGCCTCTGTCCTCTGCATCTAATAAATCTCTCCCCCTTTGTCATCAATGGAAAATTTATCTTTCCATACGGGGTTCCTCCCCGTAACTGAACTATCCACTTTATCGTGCTTCCTTGTGTAGATCTAAAACATATAAGATAATCATTAAAAAGAATTCATTTTGGAGTAGAAATAACTCTAATTCTATGGAAAATATAGTCAAAGGCTTCCCGTGGAAGTGGTTTTGTAAAATGTCTATCACTTGTTCTTTTGTTCCCACATACTCAACTCTGATGTTATTTTCTGCAACTTGTTCACGTAGAAAGTGATACTTGATTGGAATGTGCTTTGTCTTGGAGTGCATCATCGGGTTCTTTGAGATACTAATGGCACTTGTATTATCACAATATATTGGAATGGGCTCATCATAATCAACCTATATATCTGTCAGAGTTTGTTTCATCCAATGAACTTTTGTACAACATGTTGTTGCCTCAATATACTCTTTCTCGACTGTAGATAGAGATACTGATGATTGTTTCTTCCTTAGCCATGATACTAAATACTCACCCAAGTATAACTCTACTCGACTGGTGCTTCGTCGGTCATCAATATAACCTGCCAAATCTAGATCTGTGTAGGCAATAAGAGATAGATGATTTCCTTTTGGATACCACAATCCAAACTCTTATGTTTCTTTGAGATATCTAAAAAGCCTCTTCACTGCTAATACATGTGATTCCTTTGGTGTTTCTTGAAATCATGCCACATGTCCAACTGTCTACATTACATCTGGCCTAGATGTTGTCACATATAGTAGGCTACCAATCATTGACTTGTATTGCCTCTGATCTATAGACTTTGAATGACCATATTTTCTTAACTTGCAACCGTTTTGCATGGGAGTGATAACTAGTTTGCAATATTCCATTCCTAACCTCTTTAACATTTTTCTAATATAATTGGTTTGAGAAATAAAAATTCCTTGGTTTCTTTGACATATCTGAAGTCCCAGAAAGAAGGATAGTTCTCCAAGTAATGACATTTCAAATTCATTCTGCATATCCTTTGCAAATTTTTGTCTTAACCTATCATCATCACTAACAAAAATAATATCATCAACATAAAATTCAATTAATAAAATACTATCTTGACTTACCTTGATGTAGAGGTTGTTGTTTTCATTTCCTTTTATGAACCCTATCTCCTGTAGATATTTATCCAGTCTAGAGTACCATGCTCTAGGAGTCTATTTTAGACCACACAAGGCCTTCTTTAATTTATGCACATAATATTTGTTCTCTGACAACTAAAATCCTTATGGTTGTTCAATGTATACTTCTTCTTAAGTTCCCCATTCAAAAAATCTCATTTTATGTCCATCTAATACACTTTAATATTTTTGGAGCATGCATAAGCTAAAAGCAATTGGATTCCTTCCATTCTGGAAACTAGGGAAAATGTCTCTTCAAAGTCGATTCCTTCAACCTGTGCATATCCTTTACATACCAATCTAGATTTGTTCCTTGTAACATGTCTATATTCATTCAATTTATTCCTGGATACCCACTTTGTGTCGATCACATTCTTATCCTTTAGTCTTGGAACCAATTCCCAAGTGTCATTTTTCTCTATTTGATCTAATTCTTCATCCATGGCCTTGTTCCAAAATTCATCCTTGCCGGCCTCTTCAAAATAGGTTGGTTCAATCGTAGATGTGAGTGCTAGGTTTGTTTGTTCTGGTGAACGGATTCTTCTTCTAGTATCAACTCTTGTGTCTTTGTTTCCGATAATCTTATCTAAAGGATGATTCTTCTGTACTTGTCTTTTATGTGTCTTTGGAGTTACTTGTTGAACTTTCTCTTCTTCTTCTGTCGGATCCTCTTCATCTTCCTCTTATTTTTCATCTTTTGTTTCTTCTTCATAAAGTTGTTCCATTGATTCATTTTCTTCTTCTTTTAATTCTTGTCTACCTCTTTCATCAATTGTTATGTTGATTCTTTACGCCACTTTGTTCAATATCAGGTTGTAACACTTGTATGTTTTTCTTGTACTTGAGTAACCAAAAAGTACTCCTTTGTCCACACGAGAGTCAAACTTTCCCATTCTTCTATCTTCTCTTTTGATGTAGCATTTTCTTCCAAAAACTGTGGAGTGCTTCACATTTGTTGGTCTTCCTTTCCATAGCTCGTAGGGAGTTTTCTCTTTGTTTTTTCTGAGCATTACTCTTTTTTTAATGTGAACTATTGTATGCACTGCCTATGTCCAAAAAATATCTGTCAATTTGGAATCCATCACCATTGTTCGATCCATTTCCTGTACTGTCTTGCTCTTTCTTTCAACAACTCCATTCTGTTGAGGTGTCCAAGCAACGGGAATTGTCTTTTTATTCCATGACTATTGCAGTAGTCCATAAATTCCTTTGAAGTGAACTCTCCTCCATTATCATATCTCAAACATTTGATTTTTTAATCCATTTCATTTTCAACCATTTCCTTGTAGATCTTAAAGTTTTCAAATGCTTCTCACTTATTCTTGAGAAAGAAAATTGCATTCATTCTTGTATAATCATCAACTAATAACATAAATTAGTTCTCACCTTTTAATCCCTTTTTTTTAGCTGGTCCAACTAGATCAGTATGCATAATTTCCAATGGTATTGTCATTGAATATTCTTTTTATTTGAACATGATCTTTGTTTGCTTTCCTTGTTGACAATGCTTACATAAAGTGTTGGTTGGTTTCGTGATCTGGGGCATTTCTCTTACTGCTTCTCTTTTGTTGACTTTGACAAAGTTATCAAAATGTATGTGACACATTCTTCTGTGCGATAGCCAACTTTCATCTTCCTTTCCTAGACAACACTTTTCATTTCCAATTTCACTTAACACATATATGTTGCTTGAAGTTCTTGCAGTTGTAGCAATCAATTTTCCTTAAACTTATTTTCTTATTTCGCACTTTTGTGAATCGAAAGTAACTTTATGACCTTGGTCACACATTTGACTCACACTTAGAAGATTATGTTTCATATATTCTACTAGTAGAACATTTTCTGCCTTTGTATTCTTGTTCCCAATTCTGATTGTGCCTTTTCCAATGATTTTAGTTGAATCATCATTTCCAAAGGAGACCGATCCATCTCTTTCCTTTCTTAATGTAAGAAACCTGTCTCTATCACCTGTCATGTGTTTTGAACAACCGCTATCAACATACCAACCACATTTCTTCTGCTTATCTTGTAGAGCGAGTGTGCATGTGTGCATTATTCATTGTTGTATTGATTCTTCTTTCTTATCCATGTCCTTTTCTAAGGTTCCTGACTGTGATTGTTGTTGTCTTGTTGTGGTTCTCTAGGAGGGATTGTCATTCTGAAATCTTTGGCCATGTGTCCAAAGTTGTTACACTTGTAGAATTCCACTTCAATGCTCAAAGATTCAAACCTATTGTAACTTCTTCTCTGTGTTTAACTAGGCCTTCTTGGATAACCCTTTTTTGTATGACTTTCAAAGTTGTTTATGTTCTTTTTGTTAGCTCTGCAATTCACAGCTTTATGTCTAAAATTATTACATGCATAAAATAAACCAAAAAATATATTTTGATACTTGGGAGTTGAAGATCTTCTGAAAGGAGGTGCTCTTATGAATCCTTCTTCTTCCTGAGACCTATCTATTTCTATTGGTTGTTGATTCTGAAATTTGAATCTTCTCAGTGGAGGAGTGTCCCTGTAATTTTATCTATAGACCTTCCTATCCCCTTTGATTGTTTCTGCATAGCTTTTTGGATATGTTTCTTGTTCTTTTGTTTTGGATATTGATCCCTTTTCTGTATGATTGTATCCAAGTCTAGACTTGTCATGATTAGGCCTTTGACTGCTGATAATGTCATTCAAAACTTTTGAATTGTTCTGCATATTTTTCTTTTTAAGATCCTTTCTTAATGTGACAATATTTGCTTCCAAATTTTCAATGATCCTGTCTCTTTCTTCTAGATGTTCTTTGAGTGCTTCTTCAATTCTTTTATCTTCTTCAATTTGAACCTTCAAAATTGTGATCATTTGTTCTAATTCCTGAGTGTCTTCTTTCTTGTCTAGTTCTGCTTGTAGCTTCTTGTTTTTCCTCTTTTCTCTTCTGATGACTTCTATGGCACTCATCAATTCCTCTCGGTAGTCAACTTCTGCCTATTCAATTTCTTCTTCAGCTTCTTCATATTATACTTCAGATTCTTCTTTATCATAGTCTTCTACTACCATGAATAGAACCCTTTCTGTCTCACTGTCACCGAATTCATCTTCATATGATGATGATATGTCTTCTTTGGTGCATAAGCTTTTCTTGAAAACTTTCTTTGTGGTTCTTTTTCCTTTATATGTTTGTTTTCTTTTTTAGTCACCTTCATCATTTCTCTTTTTCTTATGAGGACATTTGTTAGCAAAATGACCAATACCATCAAAATTAAAACAAATTAAAGGAATCTTACCTCTATACCTATCGTTGGTTCCCTTGTTCAGTCTTCTAACAAAGTTGGCCACTTATTCATCATCTTCTGATATGTCACTATTGTTTCTATTTTCTTTTTCTTTGATCTTTTGCATGCTTTGAAGGATGCTTCTTTTACATCTGGATTTTCCTGTTCAGTTCTAATTTCATATGTTGTGAAGATTTCATGTAGTTCATCCATGCTTATTGAGTTTAGATTTGTTCTTTCTTCTAGTGATGATATCTTAGGGTCAAATCTCATAGGAAAAGATCTTAGTACCTTTTGAACAATTATTGATTCTTTGATTTAATCTCTCAATCCTATGATTGCATTTACTGTCTCGTTGACTCATAAGAAGTAAGTTGTAATATTCTCATCTTCCTTCATATTTAGTTACTCAAACTGACCTCTATAAGTTTAAAGCTTTGATGCTTTGACTTTTGAATCTCCTTCATAAACATTTTGAAGTTTATCTAAAATCTCTTTAGAGGATTTACAATGTGCAGCTTTGGTGAATATCGTTTCACCAAGACCATTCAGAAGTGAATTTGTGGCTTTGGAATTATTCTGACTGAGTTTCAATACTTTTTCATTTGTTGGTGGAACTGTTGGTACTATGTATCCATCTACAATTGATTGCCAAATTTCAAATCCATGTGCCTATATATATGTCTTCATCCTTATGCTCCAAAATGCATACTTTTTTCCATTAAACTGTGGTATTCCATTTTTATACAAGTTGTTTCTCTCCATGATCTACCTTTCAGTGGTTAAACTGATTTATGAAGGAACCTTCTCTGATACCAATTGTTGGATTACTGAGAGGCGGGGTGAATCATTAATAGAGAAATATAATTCTTTTTAACCATATAGTCCAAGTGAAATATCAATGTATCATTCTCATCCAACAACTGTAGAGTAAATAAGAAATGAACAAATGAACAATCATACACATACATTGTTGATTAAAGTTGGTTGTCATTGATGTCAACCCTTAAAGAAAGCCCTATAGCACAAGGCTTGGGTAATGGACCCAATATTTTTTTATGTAAATATGACTCATTATTTTTTTTCATGGTTGATAAGAAGTAAATATGGGTGAACTCCAAAGTGGTCTCCTTGTGGTGAAATCCCTCTCAGGAAGATGCTTTGTGGAGTAAGAGAACCCATGCTTACTTGTGGAATAATGAGATGAAGGAAAGTGATTTTGTTAGGGAAAATATCCTAGATGGATTGTGCTTTTCATTTCATTTTCGGTGGTATGTGGAACGTAACAAAATTCCTCACGGTTAGAGAGTTATGGCCATGAGAAGTTGGAGACCCCAATTTTGGGTAATGGACCCAAGTTTGTTTGATGGGTAACGGTATGAGTTATGATATATTTTCAGAGGCAAGGCTCTCTCATTTTCATCACACTTGAGTATATTGAATATATATATGTGTCTAAGGTAACCAAGGATATCTAAATGGGAATTCTAAGTAAAGGTGAAGAAAAGAAGGCCGAAATGCAAGGAAGGATAAATTCTTTTGATGGTGCTTTCTAAGGTATGTTATTTACAGGTCATCTCACCATTTTCGCTATAACTTTTTTTCTATAATGATTCAAACCATGAAATTGATATGAAAGTGAGAAAACATATCCAAGTATCTGTGAAAATAAATTCATATTGTGGGTCATTTTATTTTGGAAGTTACACTCCGTGGAAAATAGGGTTTGTGGCCAATCCCGAAACTAGTCAAAATCAGGTGTTTCGGGTAAAAACATCATAACTTCTTCATAACAGATCCAAATTCAGTGAGACAAAATGTGTTAGTTAGGTTAAAATATTTAGTATGCTATGTAATATTTTCATATCATTTCATCAAATATTTTTTTCTATATACGCTCTACAAGGTCGCTCTCTAGAATAAGCTAGAATTCAACAAGGTATGCAATTTTTGCTATAACTCCTTTTCTGAGAGGTTCCAAGTAGTGAAACTTTGAGTAATTGAATTAAACACACTGAAGAACATTTTTTATCTGTTTCAGATCTTTATACATTACAGTTTCAAAGTTATGATTACTTCAAGTTAGGGTTGTTGACTAATCAAAAACTAGGCATGTGAGACTAAAGAAAAGTTTGATGAAAATGCTAGTCTCTTGTTTTTAAAGTTAAGGAAGGTTTGCAGGAATGTGATCATATACACTAGGTCTATTACAGAGCTACAAATCAGATTTGGATGATGAAATTGATGAGGGATTTTGGTTGTGGTACATGTTGAGTACATGGTTGAGACAAGTAGTTGATGAGTTGGTTCACATACATGAGGTGTATAGTTGATGATGTTGGTACATATTGATGAGTCATAGTTGATGAGTAGTTGACACATGATTGGTACATACTTGGTACATGGTTGGATGCACTTGTTTATGGTACATGTTGATTACAGGTTGAGGTACAGGTTGATGCATGGTTGATGCATGGTTCAGATTTATTGGTATAGGTTTATAGTGGTATATCTCACAGTGATAGTGTAACAGTGGTTCCATCATTCTACTTCTACTTCATGGTGTCAATACAAGGAAAGGATAGGTGGTTGTAGAAATCTTCCGGTTGTAGCCGAAGAACATTGGAGTTTGTAGCCTCCTTCTGGTTGTAGCCAGAGAATTGGAGAGTTGGAGCTTCCCTCAGGTTGTAGCCTGGGAAACTAGGGGGTTGGAGTCTCCTTCCAGTTGCAGCTGGAAAACAAAGGAATTTGGTGCTTCCAATGAATGTAATTCTTCAAGACATATAAGAAAAGGAATTCTGTGGTTTTCTCCCGATTTGGGTTTCCACGTAAAATACTGGTGTATTGTGTATGTGTGTGATTGTTTATTTCTTACTGCTCATTATTGGATAATAATTCTACATTGATATAACATTTGAAGAAAAAGGATTATAATTACGCTATTACTAATTCACCCCCCCTCTTAGTAATCCAACAATTGGTATCAGA
>ML871393.1:33419-50840 GCA_009831015.1 Picea engelmannii
TTCCTCAATGACAAATATTTTGGTAAGCCTTGCCTCAAAAACCTATTCTTACAAGCTTGCCTGGCGACTCCACTGAGCTTTTATTCCCCTATTCTTTGATAGTTTCAGGAAAACTATCTGGCGACTCCACAAACCAAAAGGAGATTCAATAATCCTCCTTTATCTTTCAGAAGGAAGCCTCCTTTGAATTCACCTATTGTCAAGTCACTTTTGGGAAAGAGACTTCCTTTAAACATGTCTACCTCTCAGACCGGTACTACAAACCCAGTTAACAATCAAATACAATGGTCATCTACTATTTTCAAGCCATTAGACATGTCAGTTATACCAGGCTACCCTAGGAAAATGCCACCCAAGTATGAGAAGTGGTTGCCTAAGTTTATTGGCACTGATGCCACTAGTGCCGAAAAGCATATGAGTAACTTTTGGGCATTCTTTTAGCTTCACCCCATAAGTTATGACGTTGAATACTTGGTCATGAAATTATTTTATTCTACCCTTTATGATGCTACAAGACGTTGGTATCTCAGTCTTCCTGATGGAAGCATCAAGACCATGGATAGACTTGAGAAAATCTTTCTCAAAAGGTGGAGCATCAAAGAAGACTCTAACATGATGCTCACTCGACTAAATAGCCTTTCCAAATATGAGACTGAGTCCATTATGGAATTTAACACCAGATTTGAAGCATTACTCCAAAGAATTCCCTCAAGCCATCACCCGAAAGAGGATTACCTTGTTCATATTTACACCAGATATTTCAATGGCCAACTAGGGTATCTTCTTAGAGACAAAGACCCCCAATCCATTCAAGAATCCCAAGAGATCTCTACCAAGATAGAAGGAAATATCCTTTCATCCAAGATTGAGCCCTTTGCTAACCCTAGGGGGAGAATAGACACCAAGCAGAAAGTAGTACACAATGCTTAACCTACTTCAGATCTTTGCACCAGTATCGGCAAGTTGCAAGCTTTCGTGGATGGCATCATAAAAAATCAATAATAAATGATGATACAGATCGTTAGACTTGAAAAATCCCAGATCCAAGCACCTAGACCTCTATTCAAAGGGAAATTCGAGAAAGGGAACCAATTCTACAAACCGAAGAATGAAAATGAAGTCCCAAATACTCTGGCCCCTACAAACGTCGTTGATGAAAACCCTTGGTGCCTAGAATGCAGTGAAGCACATTGGGAACATGAATTCCCTTATAACGCTGGCCAACAACAAGTCAACAATTTGGATTGCTTCATGAATCTTCCTCAGATAAATATCATAGATATAGAACATCAACAAGCCTTGAAGGAAGCAACAAGAGCAGCAAGGATGGCAATAATAAACAACTTGGACCAGGAATCATGAGAAAAGATAAAAAAGCAGGAATTTCAAGTATACAGGAGAAAGAATCCGAAACAACCTACCGTTGATCAGCCGAAATCTCTTGAGGTTATTCCTCCCAAGACATCCAAGACTAGTAAGGTTGATATTGATTTTGACTTTGAAGGGGCCTTATCAAAGATGCATGTGAACGTTCCCCTAAAGGAAGAAATCAAGATCCCATCTATTAAAGAATGCTTTGATACCTTCGTTTCAGGATCAGCTGAGCCTATGGACCCCCTAATTATGTTGCAAGTTGATCATTTCAGGGTCCAGTATGGTGAAAACCCCCCTTTCTTCATGACTTTAACGATGAACAACAAATACCTTAATAATTGGATGCTAGATACAAGTGTTGGTGCCAACATGATGTCTCTTAAAGTCATGCAGCAAATGGGTTTGAAGGTCACTAGGCCTTACAGGAATGTGTGTGACTTTGAATCTAAAGCAATACCCACACATGGTGTGGTTGAAAATGTCGAGGTACACCTGAAAGAATTCCACGAGAAGATAGTCCACATATATATTATAGTGGTTGATGTCCCGAATGTATGGGGAATGTTGTTGTCTAGGAAGTTTGGTGCAATCATAGGCGGGTCCCTTGAAATGGATCTCACCTTTTTGCGATTACCTTTGAAAGATGGGACGACCAGATGTTTACTCAATGTACCAATAACTGGAAATCATGTACAGGATGTCGTTCCTCCCATAAATGAAAATAAAGCACAGAAATATGTGATACAAACTCTTCAAGAATATTCTCCAAAAGATATTCCCTTTGTAACAGAAGAGGAGTTTGATCAGATTGAATGGCCCAAGAAAGAAGAATACCAGCAACTCCTAGATGAATTTCAGAACAAAGAAGTTGGGACAGTGAAGATATTAAAAAGGAAAAAGGATGAAGATGACGTGCAAATCCACCGATCCCAACAAGAAGTTTTTACAGCAGAAGCCCACCCACCTCCCTCAGTACAATACACTAGGATTGTTCAAGGAACAACCAAACACAAAATCAGAAAATACAAGGAGGGAGATTTGGTATGGATGTGGGATACTCAGAAAGGAGAGCCAACTAATGTGAAAGGAAGTATGCAATCATGGCTCGGACCTTTCAAAGTTGGAATGGAATCAGTTGATAACTCATATTATTTGTCCACTTTGGAAGGAAGAAGGCACCCATTACCCATCAACGGGCACCTCCTCAAACCCCACCAAGGTGGTGGGACATGACTCCACAGGTAAGTATAGGTAGGTAGGCATTCTTTCATGTATTATAACATTTGCATTTCATGTTAGTTTGTTTCCTCACTTGCATAATTGAGTTTTTTATTTCAGTCATATATATATATTATATTTACAGGGTGGAAATACCACCCCACATTTGTTACTGATGCCCTTTTTGAGTGTGAATAGCTCTGCAGGTTTATGTCAGAGATGTTGAGGTTCTCATGCGCTCTACGGTGAGCACATGTCCCCGAGTTAGAGCCAGATGTTATCCCTAATTTCGAGGGATTACTAGGAGATCATGTCTCAAGGCCCACAGGTCCTAGACATGGAGTATCAAGAGCAGGATTGACCTGAGCATGGCCTTGGAGGGCCCATCTCTCTTCTTCTTCATCGGACTTGTCCTATCAACAGTAGCAGCATCCATCACCTTCATCTTGGACTTGTATCGTAGAAGACTCTTGCTCCATGAGGTAATTGGTCCAGGTATCATGGTATGTGTCATATTTGATCATTCTAATCTTCAGATATATGCATCAAATTTCTTTCATTTCTGACGACTGCTTGGATCTTACATTTCTTTCATTTCTTTCATCTATCCCATTCCCCTGGTCCGAACATTAGGATGACCTTTTTGTGGGGTTACACCTTATCTTGTGGGAAGAAGGGGCTAAAGGCCCAAGAGGTAAAAGCAGCTGGTAAGAGATAAAAGCCATAAAAAATAAAACCTAGATATGCCTCACCCAGGGATCCTCAAGAAGGCAATAAAAAGTCTCTCAATAAGAAACAAGAGGGACCCGAAGAAAAATGACAAAACAAGACCTATACAAGAGGATGGGGGGTCTCATCACGAGCCAGTCCATTATGTTCATGGGTACCTAGAAATATGGCATTGCCATTATTTGGTCACCACGCCAGGGAAGTGACCTTTGGTTGCATGGCCAAGGGAAAGGGGGTCTCATCACGATCCAGCCTTATCATCTCTGTGAAAGTACTTGTGGGTAACACTATCAGCTCTCGTCACCACGCCAAGGCAGTGTCCTCTGGTTAGACTTGAAATAAAAAGAAAGAAAAAGTAAGAAAGAAAAGAAAGAATAAAGGCAATAAAGGGATTGGAAAGAATTGCATTCATGACAGGTACAACTCGCCTCCTACAAAGGCACCCACGGATAATATCACCCCTGTCTTTCACTATGTCTGGAGATCCTTGGACCACACCACCTCGTGTTACATGGCTTGGATGATATCCTCTGGAAACTTTCCTTTTCTTATAGATGCTGGCCCAATAGGGAATTTTTTCTTTTTCTTCAGCTTTGTATAGTAGGTCATTGTAATGTCTTTGATCTATTGGATGATATGCTAGGGGTTTTATGCATGCATTTGATAAAATTAATGATGAAATATGATTGACATTGTTATGATCCCTAGGACTAATGAGCCCATGGAGGGAAAAGTTTTTTATGTGCAGGACCATGCCTAACGGACAGGTACCAAGTGGACCGATACACATGGGGAGATGATTAGTTCGGACCTCCATGGGGCTGAAGAGCCCATTATATGGTTGTTGGGACCCCATCAGGGTCAGAGATAGGACAATAATCGGTCGAGCCTTTGCATGAGAGAAGAAGGAGGAAGTTTTCATCCAGGATGCCTTGGCTGAGCCTAGCCTATGGGGGTTGACCCACTATAGGTGGAACGTGTCCTTTCTGATGCCCCAAGATGTCATCTAGGAGCCATGACATCACTTCCAGTGTATGGCACCTTGACATAGCATTTTGGCATGTGTGGCAGAGTTTGGAGACCCAGAGAGGGCCAACGTTTGTCATCTAGTGTTGTATTTTTCCCTAAAAAGGGCCAACGTCTCCCTCAAAAGGGCTTGACGTCTTGCTTATTGCTCATTTAGGGTTTTATTTGATGGTTTAATGTAAAACAATATGTTTTTTGGTTATTAGCCTTGTCGGCTATTTTTAATGACCCAATTTTAATTAAAGGTCATGAGATGCTATATATTGAGGATGTTTTTCTCTCATTTGGACAGAACACAACTCACTCACACTTGTGAGGTCTGATTTTTGCGCCCTCCTAGGGTATTATTTCTTTCTAAGTGAGGCACACTTGTTATTGGAAGGATTTTTTGGCATCTTGTGGAATTTCTCTCCAAGGAAGGTTTACAACTAGGGTTTGCACATGCTTTCTTCATGATATGTAAGTGATTTTCTTGCAAAACTTCTTAATTGAATGGTTGTAGGTTTAATTTCCTGCATTTTCTTATTAAATTGCTGATTTGAAACCCTAGGTAACAAGCACACAAGTAGGTCCTTGTTTCATGTCCCCTTAGAGAGAAATATTTCAACCATTGAAGAAGGAGGATTGAGCCTAGCCTTTGCTACACTCATCTTGTTTCTTCCCTTAAGCTAGCATTGAATTTTATAGATTGAAAAGGGGGTGACATCCTAGGCCTAGGTTATCTACACCTAGGGCCATCATCTTCTAGGGTTTCAAAGCCTTGTCTTACAACACTTTCTCTCACCTCATCCATTGGATAAATGTATCACTTATGCTAGCCGTTTTTCCAAGTTGACCTAAGGAAGGAGGAAAGAGCACGAGGCCTTGCTTAAGCAACATCGGATTGAGCCTCTTTCCCCTAGGGTTTTGATTCTAGGGCCATGCCTTAGCATCACTTTAGAACACTTCCCTCTAGTCTTTAAGTCTTCATCCTTTCAAAACCTTGTGCCCTTATCTTGTTTGAACCCATATACCCTAAAACATTGATCTCTAACCTCCAACATTGAAGTCCTAGTGTACAAAACCACTCTGAAAACTCTAAATTTTGAAACCCTAACTAACAGACTAACCTAATTAGGGCTGACGTCACAGTTGGTTATCTCATCTTGATGCAGCAAGTGTTGAATATAAGCAATTAAATTATGATTTGAAGCATTTATTGAGTAAAGTGTTGGTTGGATACATTGTTAGCTTTATCATCTTGATAGTTATTAATGAATTGATGCTTTTGCCATAGCTAATTGATAAAACGTTGACCTCATTGATATCTATTTTTTTACATAGCTTGTTAATTGATAGCAGATAGTCATTGAAGTACTAACCCATTGAGTTACAGCCTGCATATATATTGTATTATTGTTGTCTTGTTCCGAGCAGGTGTTTTCATTTGGGCATACACTTCTTTATCGGTTGATTAGCCGGAATGTCTGACTTTGGTGGTAACCTGTGAGGGGGAAACTTTAATCTTGAATTTATACCTTTGCCTCTTCAAAACCCCAGGTTACCGGGGACGTCTCCCCTGGGTTAAACTCCCTAAATAGAAAGAACCTCCCCATTGAGGTGACATTGGGTGGGGAAGGTTCATGTTACACCAATTTGATATTTATCCTCTAGCCATTTGACCTAGCTACAAACTTTGCGATAACACAACCAATATGTGCCAAAGTGTTTGTTTCTCTCAGACCTTAGAACTCAACCATGTCATTCTTCCTAGGGAAAAATTTTCAATTTCGTCCCCGGCAACGGTGCCAAAATGTTAGCACTCTGTAAATCTATCCAGCTGAATAGAAAAATGACAGAGGTAACTGTTTCAACCAACTTTAGAGCTGAGGCACTAGCCTTCTCAACTCAGAGAGGGCTCTCTCATGTCACTTGATATTTTTTTTGGAAACTGGTGGCTAGATTTGGTTTGTTTTGGGGGTTTTTAATAAAGTTTGTTGGCCAAGAAGAGGATGGACACACAGGGCTATGGAGTCAAAATTATGAAATTGAATGAAAACAATGATCAACCCATAGAAATATCCAAAGGATAAAGGATAAATGAGGCAATGAATCTGAGTTGTAACTTAAAATAAATCAGAGTGGTAAGAGGAAAGAGGAAACAAATAAATCCATCAGAGCATTACGGAAATGAATTCTGAATTAGCTAAGAAGAAACATACAGACAGTTTAAATTGCTTAAGCCAAGAGCATCAAATGATGAATTATGGGCCTTTATATCTCCAATTTAAAAAGAAGAATGTGCAAATGGAATAAAAGAACACAGGAAATACAAACAATGAAGGAATACAAAACTCATATCATAGCCATTATAATTTTTTCATAAACAGTTCAAAATGCTTCTGCATATGTATTCAATTCAGTCCCAGAAAATTTCAATGGAGTTCAGAAAAAACAGAACTATGCCCTTGAACTTCTACCCATCTCTAATACACTCAGAACCTCTAACACTTATACAATTACAGTTCCTTCAGTGTGCGGCTAGTTACAATAAATGAAATGAAACGTTTCAGCTTCTACAATGATTACAAATGATAGCTTTCAGAAAAAATGTTTCATGATCCCTGCAGATTCCTCTGACGCTCCAGCTCCTTCCTCTGCCACGTTCTCTTTGAAATTTCACTCATACTCTTTCAAATATAATTTCATTTATCCATATTCTCATTAAACATTTGGGAATAATATATTTGAAATAAAAATAATTCCCAAATATTTTCTATCCTGGAGAATTAAATTTCCATAGTTTAATTCATGCACATGGTCTTTAAAACCATGTCTTGTTTTGCCCAATTCACCATTCACTATAAAAAACATTTATTACTATTTCCTGTGAAAAGCATTTACTGTGTGTTTTTCCAATTTGGCAAAATACCTTTTATCTTCTTCTTTTACTTTTGTAAATCTTTGGATAAATAATTATCCAAGTTTTCGTTCACATGCATCTTCCCATTTAAATATTTTGCATGGAAATAACATTAATGTGTAAAACTTAAACTTAAATCTTACCTCCGTAAAACCTTTTCACCATGAGGAGGAATTTCTTTTATTGGAAATCCCATAATCATTATTGAAATGGGAAAAATGCCGCACATAAAAAATATGATAAATGCTTGCATTTATTATATTAGGCTTGAGCAAAAAGTGGTTTAAATCAAACTTGTTTTACCTCCGATGTGCTCCACGTAAAAACACGTGACCACCAAATAAACCACGGTAGTATTCCCCGGTCTGCCTTCACATAATTAACCTCCTCGATACTTCAATCCACGATATGTATGTGTGCCCTCCATCCAAACTTTGAATTTTCTAGGTTATAAATTGAGATTTTTTCCCATGATATGATTTCACGTGATTCCATAAATTAGATATTGGATTAAATATTAATATAAATATTTTAATATAAAAATGTTTATATTAATAATAATCGTTTTTCCAATTTTTTAAAGACTTTGGGCATATGAGGCTTTAACACATGACTTTGTGGATAGGATAAGGGTGATTAATAAAATGAATATTTTTTATTTTCAATGGAAATAGGAAAATAAGGGTAAAAATGAATGAAGTGATGGAACTAAGGGAATTAGATAAGCAGTAAGACTAGGTATAGGTTTGGGATATTTGTCAAATTTTTGACTTGTGGAGGACATGAATATTTTGGATGACCAGTTGAGAAAAGGATTTAGGTGATGGGAGCTTGATGGAGCTAGTGAAAAAGTTTGAAAGTCTGAGTGGAAAAAGAACATAAGGACAAGATGCTTTGGGAAAAATTGATACAAATTAGAAGGTGATAACAAGACCTAGGCTTAAGATCATATTATCTCATATCATATTGTATTTTGAATTGGAAATATTGTAAAAGGAGGTTTCCCCCTTGAAGTGGACTATATTCATTGATTTTTTATCAATTTTTAAGGCGTTGGATCATAACATTTAGTATTAGAGTATCAATCCTAGGGTTTTGCTTCTTCAAGCAAGTCATCTTGTGATTTACGCTATAATTTTTTTGTGGGATGCTTCAAACAACAAAAATTAGAGGTTATTTAGAAGGCATATCAAGGTACTTGCAGTTCAAATTTTATCTTCTGCTTTGTTATACTTTCGGAGATATACCTTATGGAAGATAGGGTTTGTTGACTAGTCTTATAACTAGTCCCAAACATGTGTTCTAGGTAAAAAATGTTGGAGTTACTTCACACACGCCTAGGATTTATTTTTCCTAAGGTTTTTCCTTTTTTATTAGTCATTATCTAGTCTCCTATATTTTAGGGGAGTATATTCCACCTGGAGAATATTCTCTTCAGTTGACACTTCAATTTGACTAGATGATTTGAGTCTAGATGTTGCATTGGTTTTGTCACCATGCAACATTGGGATCATCACCATGATAATGCACACTTGCCTTAATATCATCATCATACTAGTGCATTACCCTTGATTCCTTGATCTACTCCTCACTACACTCTGTTTAGTCAATTAACTAAAGACTAGTTGACTAGTTAACTCAATTAGGTGGCAATTCACTCTCGTAACTGCCTGAGAGACTAGACTGGGTGGAATTTCACACCTGTAACTATCGGTGTGTGTCCAAATCACTCTATACCACCACTATGGCACATTGGTTCTCCTCTAGTGCACATTCATTGAGTTATACAGAGTATATCAAGTGTAAATTATTCATTATTCATTACGTTTAATGAGAATTCTTCCATTCTTTCTCTCCTTCTTCTTATTTCTCAATTTCTCTCTGCAAATTGTGTGTATTATTTTCTAGCTAGATATATTATGTGTAGGTTCAACACATTTACATGGTATCAGATTCGATGGACTGCTAAGAATAAACTACACCAAAATTTTTTGCAAGTACAAAAGATTGAAGACAAAGGAAAGATGGATTTCCAAAAAAAATTCATTCTTACACCTTACAACTACTTTGAATGGAAGGAGAGAATAATGGTTCATCTCTGAACTAGAGGATTCTACAGGTTAACCTTGAATACATACATAGAACCGACATCAGCCATAGAAAAATCCAAGTATCTTAATCGCATGGATGAAGCACTCGAAACAATTTGCAGTCTTATTTCTCCTAATCTCCTTTGTAAGACTCCCAATGAAGCCTAGACCACCTTGCAAGGGATATTTGGAAAACAGGATGATATGAGGGGACACATGCTGGAGGTGGAGCTTCTCACATTGGATCCAAAAATCTTTGACAATATCCAAGATTTCTTTACAAAATCAAGGATTTATTGTCACAACTCAAAGCTTGCGGGGTTGATAAATCGAAGGAGGAGAAACAAATGGTTCTCACCAATCTCTCAAAACTTGGTCCTGAATTCTATTTTTTCATATTATCATTCCATTCTATCATATTCACCTTCGGAGCCACCTGGAAGATGCCTTCTCTTAAGGAATTTATTGAATCCCTGACACAAGAGAAAACCAAGCTCATCAACATGGGAAAAATCAAAGGCCCAAAGGTGCATGCACTTATTGTGCAAGATGGAAGCCATAAATATCATGAATCTAAATATAAGGACAAAAGGAAAGCTCATGCACATCTTAAGAAGGAAGGGTACACAAAACCCTTCACCGATGCCTCTGGATCCAAAGGAGAAAAGGGAATAAAATGGGAGAAATGCGCGTACTATCACAAAGGATTCCATCCATAATCCGCATGCATGCAAAAAAAAATAGATCTAATGTCTCAAATAATTCAACAAAACAACCTCAGAGATCACATCCTTGAGGGTGCCAAGAAGAAGAAGCTATAATATCTGAATCCCAAGAAAGGTAATTCTAGCCATGCCTTGATTGCCATCAACTCCTCTCCCAATGCTTGGATCATAGATTCAGAAGCATCACATCACATGGATGCCTCAAAAGTAGTATATTCTTCATTGAATGCATGCAAAGGTCATCCTATTCTGATGGGGAACAACTCTTCTATCAAAGTCACCAGCAAAGGAAGGATTGAACTCACCAACGGAAGCTTCGAGAATGTGTTGCATGTTCCCAAAATTTCCGTCAACCCTCTCTATGTATCCAATGAGGAATTATGGCACTGAAAAGAAATTCATAATCACACCAAATGTCATGGACATCTATGACATGAAAATCAATTTTAGGGTTTATACCGATGAGGTTAATCATCAGTCTAGATTGTATACATTTTATGAATTCATTGAACCTGATTCTGCTTTACTGCTTACTCATGATGATGAAAGTAGTAGGATTGTTGGATTACTGAGAGGGGGGGTGAATCAGTAATAGATAAATATAATCCTTTTTAACCATATAATCCAAGTGAAATATCAATGTAGCATTATCATCCAATAACTGCAGAGTAAATAGGCAATGAACAAATGAACAATCGTAGACATACACAGTACACCAGTGTTTTACGTGGAAACCCAAAGTGGGAGAAAACCACGGAATGATTTTTCTTATATTTATTGAATAATTACATTCATTAGAAGCACCAACTTCCTTTATTTTCCAGCTTCAACTGGAAGGAGGATACAACCCCCTAGTTTCTCAGGCTACAACCTGAGGGAAGCTCCAACTCCCCAATTCTCTGGCTACAACCAGAAGGAGGCTACAACCCCCTATTTTTTTTGGCTACAACCGGAAGGTGGATACAACCACCTGTCCTTGCCCCATCCAACCACCCTAAAGTAGAAGTAGAATGATGAAACCATTGTCACGCTATCACTGTGAGATATACCAATGTACAACTATATCAACCTATACCACTAACTTGCATCCAACCTATACAACTTCCCTGTAATAAATTCGTATGAAAACTGAACATGTATCAACAAGAATACAATAGGTACGCGACATGTAGTGATTCAGAACACATATGTACATGCCCTATATGTTATGCAGCCCTCTTATGTACATGACCAAAATGTTATGCAACCTGTGTATGCCTTCTAAAAACTAGGGTTTTCTTTCTTCTGAAAACTTTTGACGATGTTTAACTTATTTCACATAGATTTGTAACATGTCATTGTATCCAGACTATAATGGTACTATGTGCATGAATCCTCGTACATAACCTTTACCCAAAGAATATATATCTCTCTCTAGTCATGTGCCATATAGGTGTGTGTAATCATGAACCAGTATAATATCCCTCACATGATTTAGTCATCAAACTCTTTCTGATATTCAGCCTCTCAATACGTCAACCAAAATAAAAATACAAGCTCTCAACCATGTATCACAAAAACCCTTGGCCATATGCTAAGAAATACATGTGCCTCAACAAGAAGTATCAATGATAAATATACCAGCACTGTATTTCTGTAGATCTAACTTATGAAGAAGATCCCATGAAGCCACTAGTCTCTCTAGGGAGATTCAAATCTCCATAACCATTTCTCATGCATACATCAAAATCCAACTATTCATAAAAATAAGACATAACTTTTGAATCAATGGATAGATCTAATGTATTTGAGCATTGTAGACCTTCGAGGGAGCTTGATCTCATAATTTAAAACCTCTTCATATTCATCTTCTCAAGTTTCATGGCTTTACCAACATGTACGCACCATATACATAGCTATCCCACATACGCCTCAGTATGTATGCACCCTATACATAGCCAACCCGCATACACCTTAGTATGTATGCACCCTATACACACTCAACCTATGTACGCTTCAGAAAATAGGTTTTTTTAGTATTCTATGTAATTCCAATAATTATGTCGTCAACCCTTCGTACTACTTCATACTTTCGCAACTTCAGATGTATCAATGAGCACTTGCAATAAGTCTCACACAACAAAATATATTCAATGTGTTCAAGTGTGTTTAAATGAGAAAGCTTTGCCTCTTATTTATACATTCATGTAGCATTACATTTTCCTTATTTTAGGGAGTTCTCCATTTAAAATAATTTATTTTGCAAGCACTTTGACTTTTAGGGTCTTCTATATGACTCATGAGGGTCCTCCAACTTCACATGGCCATAACTCTCTAACCGTGAGGAGTTATGTGACGTTCCACATACCACCAGAAATGGCATGACAAGAACTATCCATATAGGATAGTTTCACTAGAAAATGCATTGACCTTCATCTCATTATTCCACAATTAAGCATAGGTTCTCTAACCATAATTTTATGATAACTCAATCTGTAAGGCATCTTCCAATGAGGGATTTCACCATAAGGGAACCACTTTGGATTTCATCTATTTGTACTTATTATCAACCATGACAAGAAAATAATGATTCGTCTTTACATCAAACAAAATTGGGTCCATTACTCAAGCCTTTTTGCTATTGGTATTTCTTCAAGGGTCAACATCAATGAAAACCAACCTTAATCAACAATATCCCCCTTTGGCATTAATGGCAACACTCTGATGCAATACTAAAATCATGTCATACAATACTTAAGTCATATCACTCATGCTCCCCCTGGAACCATGTCTTTTTCCTTTGCATCTCTGCGACCATTTCTCCCCCTAGAATCATGCCTCTGTCCTCTGCATCTAATAAATCTCTCCCCCTTTGTCATCAATGGAAAATTTATCTTTCCATACGGGGTTCCTCCCCGTAACTGAACTATCCACTTTATCGTGCTTCCTTGTGTAGATCTAAAACATATAAGATAATCATTAAAAAGAATTCATTTTGGAGTAGAAATAACTCTAATTCTATGGAAAATATAGTCAAAGGCTTCCCGTGGAAGTGGTTTTGTAAAATGTCTATCACTTGTTCTTTTGTTCCCACATACTCAACTCTGATGTTATTTTCTGCAACTTGTTCACGTAGAAAGTGATACTTGATTGGAATGTGCTTTGTCTTGGAGTGCATCATCGGGTTCTTTGAGATACTAATGGCACTTGTATTATCACAATATATTGGAATGGGCTCATCATAATCAACCTATATATCTGTCAGAGTTTGTTTCATCCAATGAACTTTTGTACAACATGTTGTTGCCTCAATATACTCTTTCTCGACTGTAGATAGAGATACTGATGATTGTTTCTTCCTTAGCCATGATACTAAATACTCACCCAAGTATAACTCTACTCGACTGGTGCTTCGTCGGTCATCAATATAACCTGCCAAATCTAGATCTGTGTAGGCAATAAGAGATAGATGATTTCCTTTTGGATACCACAATCCAAACTCTTATGTTTCTTTGAGATATCTAAAAAGCCTCTTCACTGCTAATACATGTGATTCCTTTGGTGTTTCTTGAAATCATGCCACATGTCCAACTGTCTACATTACATCTGGCCTAGATGTTGTCACATATAGTAGGCTACCAATCATTGACTTGTATTGCCTCTGATCTATAGACTTTGAATGACCATATTTTCTTAACTTGCAACCGTTTTGCATGGGAGTGATAACTAGTTTGCAATATTCCATTCCTAACCTCTTTAACATTTTTCTAATATAATTGGTTTGAGAAATAAAAATTCCTTGGTTTCTTTGACATATCTGAAGTCCCAGAAAGAAGGATAGTTCTCCAAGTAATGACATTTCAAATTCATTCTGCATATCCTTTGCAAATTTTTGTCTTAACCTATCATCATCACTAACAAAAATAATATCATCAACATAAAATTCAATTAATAAAATACTATCTTGACTTACCTTGATGTAGAGGTTGTTGTTTTCATTTCCTTTTATGAACCCTATCTCCTGTAGATATTTATCCAGTCTAGAGTACCATGCTCTAGGAGTCTATTTTAGACCACACAAGGCCTTCTTTAATTTATGCACATAATATTTGTTCTCTGACAACTAAAATCCTTATGGTTGTTCAATGTATACTTCTTCTTAAGTTCCCCATTCAAAAAATCTCATTTTATGTCCATCTAATACACTTTAATATTTTTGGAGCATGCATAAGCTAAAAGCAATTGGATTCCTTCCATTCTGGAAACTAGGGAAAATGTCTCTTCAAAGTCGATTCCTTCAACCTGTGCATATCCTTTACATACCAATCTAGATTTGTTCCTTGTAACATGTCTATATTCATTCAATTTATTCCTGGATACCCACTTTGTGTCGATCACATTCTTATCCTTTAGTCTTGGAACCAATTCCCAAGTGTCATTTTTCTCTATTTGATCTAATTCTTCATCCATGGCCTTGTTCCAAAATTCATCCTTGCCGGCCTCTTCAAAATAGGTTGGTTCAATCGTAGATGTGAGTGCTAGGTTTGTTTGTTCTGGTGAACGGATTCTTCTTCTAGTATCAACTCTTGTGTCTTTGTTTCCGATAATCTTATCTAAAGGATGATTCTTCTGTACTTGTCTTTTATGTGTCTTTGGAGTTACTTGTTGAACTTTCTCTTCTTCTTCTGTCGGATCCTCTTCATCTTCCTCTTATTTTTCATCTTTTGTTTCTTCTTCATAAAGTTGTTCCATTGATTCATTTTCTTCTTCTTTTAATTCTTGTCTACCTCTTTCATCAATTGTTATGTTGATTCTTTACGCCACTTTGTTCAATATCAGGTTGTAACACTTGTATGTTTTTCTTGTACTTGAGTAACCAAAAAGTACTCCTTTGTCCACACGAGAGTCAAACTTTCCCATTCTTCTATCTTCTCTTTTGATGTAGCATTTTCTTCCAAAAACTGTGGAGTGCTTCACATTTGTTGGTCTTCCTTTCCATAGCTCGTAGGGAGTTTTCTCTTTGTTTTTTCTGAGCATTACTCTTTTTTTAATGTGAACTATTGTATGCACTGCCTATGTCCAAAAAATATCTGTCAATTTGGAATCCATCACCATTGTTCGATCCATTTCCTGTACTGTCTTGCTCTTTCTTTCAACAACTCCATTCTGTTGAGGTGTCCAAGCAACGGGAATTGTCTTTTTATTCCATGACTATTGCAGTAGTCCATAAATTCCTTTGAAGTGAACTCTCCTCCATTATCATATCTCAAACATTTGATTTTTTAATCCATTTCATTTTCAACCATTTCCTTGTAGATCTTAAAGTTTTCAAATGCTTCTCACTTATTCTTGAGAAAGAAAATTGCATTCATTCTTGTATAATCATCAACTAATAACATAAATTAGTTCTCACCTTTTAATCCCTTTTTTTTAGCTGGTCCAACTAGATCAGTATGCATAATTTCCAATGGTATTGTCATTGAATATTCTTTTTATTTGAACATGATCTTTGTTTGCTTTCCTTGTTGACAATGCTTACATAAAGTGTTGGTTGGTTTCGTGATCTGGGGCATTTCTCTTACTGCTTCTCTTTTGTTGACTTTGACAAAGTTATCAAAATGTATGTGACACATTCTTCTGTGCGATAGCCAACTTTCATCTTCCTTTCCTAGACAACACTTTTCATTTCCAATTTCACTTAACACATATATGTTGCTTGAAGTTCTTGCAGTTGTAGCAATCAATTTTCCTTAAACTTATTTTCTTATTTCGCACTTTTGTGAATCGAAAGTAACTTTATGACCTTGGTCACACATTTGACTCACACTTAGAAGATTATGTTTCATATATTCTACTAGTAGAACATTTTCTGCCTTTGTATTCTTGTTCCCAATTCTGATTGTGCCTTTTCCAATGATTTTAGTTGAATCATCATTTCCAAAGGAGACCGATCCATCTCTTTCCTTTCTTAATGTAAGAAACCTGTCTCTATCACCTGTCATGTGTTTTGAACAACCGCTATCAACATACCAACCACATTTCTTCTGCTTATCTTGTAGAGCGAGTGTGCATGTGTGCATTATTCATTGTTGTATTGATTCTTCTTTCTTATCCATGTCCTTTTCTAAGGTTCCTGACTGTGATTGTTGTTGTCTTGTTGTGGTTCTCTAGGAGGGATTGTCATTCTGAAATCTTTGGCCATGTGTCCAAAGTTGTTACACTTGTAGAATTCCACTTCAATGCTCAAAGATTCAAACCTATTGTAACTTCTTCTCTGTGTTTAACTAGGCCTTCTTGGATAACCCTTTTTTGTATGACTTTCAAAGTTGTTTATGTTCTTTTTGTTAGCTCTGCAATTCACAGCTTTATGTCTAAAATTATTACATGCATAAAATAAACCAAAAAATATATTTTGATACTTGGGAGTTGAAGATCTTCTGAAAGGAGGTGCTCTTATGAATCCTTCTTCTTCCTGAGACCTATCTATTTCTATTGGTTGTTGATTCTGAAATTTGAATCTTCTCAGTGGAGGAGTGTCCCTGTAATTTTATCTATAGACCTTCCTATCCCCTTTGATTGTTTCTGCATAGCTTTTTGGATATGTTTCTTGTTCTTTTGTTTTGGATATTGATCCCTTTTCTGTATGATTGTATCCAAGTCTAGACTTGTCATGATTAGGCCTTTGACTGCTGATAATGTCATTCAAAACTTTTGAATTGTTCTGCATATTTTTCTTTTTAAGATCCTTTCTTAATGTGACAATATTTGCTTCCAAATTTTCAATGATCCTGTCTCTTTCTTCTAGATGTTCTTTGAGTGCTTCTTCAATTCTTTTATCTTCTTCAATTTGAACCTTCAAAATTGTGATCATTTGTTCTAATTCCTGAGTGTCTTCTTTCTTGTCTAGTTCTGCTTGTAGCTTCTTGTTTTTCCTCTTTTCTCTTCTGATGACTTCTATGGCACTCATCAATTCCTCTCGGTAGTCAACTTCTGCCTATTCAATTTCTTCTTCAGCTTCTTCATATTATACTTCAGATTCTTCTTTATCATAGTCTTCTACTACCATGAATAGAACCCTTTCTGTCTCACTGTCACCGAATTCATCTTCATATGATGATGATATGTCTTCTTTGGTGCATAAGCTTTTCTTGAAAACTTTCTTTGTGGTTCTTTTTCCTTTATATGTTTGTTTTCTTTTTTAGTCACCTTCATCATTTCTCTTTTTCTTATGAGGACATTTGTTAGCAAAATGACCAATACCATCAAAATTAAAACAAATTAAAGGAATCTTACCTCTATACCTATCGTTGGTTCCCTTGTTCAGTCTTCTAACAAAGTTGGCCACTTATTCATCATCTTCTGATATGTCACTATTGTT
>WSFP011449302.1:0-19871 GCA_009831015.1 Picea engelmannii
GGCAGAAAAATAATGGCATCAACATGGTTGGGGTCTATTTATGAGAGATATGGCATATCTTGTTTGAGGTATGTTTTGTGAGCTAGGGTTTATCTCTTGAAATGGTATTGGATGTTCAATATTGTTGCATATATCATATTTGTTAATGGATACAGTTGGTATTTGACATATGGGTATTGGTCTTTTGGTTGTGATGCATTACTGAAGTTGTTGGTTTATCTTGAGGGTACATAACAATGAGGTTGTGGCACATGGTTTGATGTAAGGGTTTATGTTATTTGGTTTATGGATAGAGTGATGAATTGTTAGATAACTTTTGATGGTTATATTGGTGTATGTCTTTGGTATATGATTGAGGTATATATTGGGTACATGGTTGAGACAAGTAGTTGATGAGTTGGCACATACAAGAGGTGTATAGTTGATGAATTTTCACATAAATGAGGTTTATAGTTCATGATGTTGGTACATATTAGTGATTCAAGGTTGATGCATGGTTAATACATATTGGTTTAGGTTATTGGTATAGGTTGTTTGGTGCAGGTTGATTTGTACAGGTTGTTACAGGTTATTGGTACAGGTTGACAGTGACAGTGGTTGATTCAGTGATAGTGACAAGTTGTCTACTTTTGACATTTATATTTCAGGGTGGTAGCCAGAGAACTTAGGGCGTTGTAGCCTCCTTATGGTTGTAGCCAGAGAATTGGGGAGTTGGAGCTTCACTTAGGTTGTAGCCTGAGAAACTAGGGGGTTGGAGCCTCCTTCCAGTTGCAGTTGGAAAACAAAGGAAGTTGGTGCTTCCAATGAATGTAATTCTTCAAGACATATAAGAAAAATCATTCTGTGGTTTTCTTCCACTATGGGTTTCCATGTAAAAACATTGGTGTACTTTGTATGTGTGTGATTGCTCATTTGTTCATTGTTTATTTACTCAATAACTATTGGATGATAATGCTACATTGATATAACACTTCCATTTTTGGTGAAAAAGGATCAAATTTCTCTATTATTGATTCACACCCCCCCCCTCTCTCAGTAATCCAACAATTGGTATTAGAGCAGGTTCCTTCAAAAATCAGTTTAACCACTGAAAGGTAGATCATGGAGAGAAACAACATGTATAAAAATGGAATACCATAGTTTATGGACAAAAGTATGCATTTTGGAGCATAACGATGAAAACATATATATATAGGTGCAGGGATTTGAAATTTGGCAATCAATTGTAGATGGATACACAACACCAATAGTTCCGCCGACAAATGAAAAAGAAATAAAACTCGGTCAGAATAACTCCAAAGCCACTAATGCACTTTTGAATGGTCTTGGAGAATCAATATTCACCAAAGTTTCACATTGTAAATCCGTTAAAGAGATTTGGGACAAACTTCAAAATATTTATGAAGGAGATTCAAAAGTCAAAGCAACAAAGCTTCAAAATTACAGAGGTCAGTTCGAACAACTAAAGATGAAGGAAGATGAGAATATTGCAACTTAATTTTTACGAGTCGATATCATGGGATTGGAGAATAAATCAAAGAATTTGTAATTGTTCAAAGGTACTAATATCTCTTCCTATGAGATTTAACCCTAAGATATTAGCACTAGAAGAAAGAGCAGATCTGAACTCAATAAGCATGAACAAATTACATGGAATATTCACAGCATATGAAATGAGAACTGAACAAGAAAATATAGATACAAAAGAAGCATCCTTCAAAGAATCTGAAAATTCAAAGAAAAAGGGAAAGAAAAAATAAAAATAACATAGCAACAACAGTGATGTCTTAGAAGATGATGAAGAAGTGTCCAACTTTATCAAAATATTGAACAAGGGAACCAACGATGATGTCGTTGATGCCCTCACTCCACCCACAGGTCGGAAGGTCTACGTCAACACACAGGATCTTTCCTTTCACACGGCCCAAAGAACTCTTAACCAGTTCTTCTATTTCCCTATCGGGAAATCTGCACCCATGACAAACTCTTCACTGGATCCCCTCTTCACACTCGGGGGATCAGACTTCGCAACTTCGTGAGGTCAGTGGTCAAGCATTAGACTCTCGAATCCCCGAATCTCGATACAGTCAACACTAACCCTTCTCTTTTCCCTTTTGGGATTTTCTCTATCGCGATTTTGACACTCGTGATGTCGAACAACTTGTAGCCCCGACTCCCGAATCCTGATTTGCTGAAACTCTGACACATGCACGAGTTGACTTTCAATGCCTCACCTCATCGACATTTCGGAGTTCGCAATATCGCAATTCCTAATGCAGATGTTTTTGGACTTCCACCCACGAAACCCTGATATGACCAACCCCGAGTAAATCTGACGGTCCTTGTGACTCAAATCTACAGTCCTACCCCTCCTAAGCTTTGAACCTTTAGAGAATACGTCATCGTATCTCCCCTGTTCCTTCGTGAGATCTGACAGCTCACGGAACTTCATGAAATCTCCTCTCTGAATTTCATCCGTCTGTTCCTTCCCTCTGAGAGCTCGTCCTCCTGTGGCCCTTTTCTACTACGCTTTCCTTCAAACCTTTAAGGTGCTTGGACTTTTACCCCCTTCGACTCATTCGAAGGTTCAATCCTTCTGCGCTTCCACGACTCAACGCCTTTTGGGAAAATCCCTGCACGCACTCCTTGCGGCAGATTTTCAAACACTTTTAAGTGTTGAAATCCATTCGACTCTGCGCACACCTGCAACAGAAGTCTCTAGATGTTTTACTCAGGTTCACAACCCTGAGACTTCACTTGGCCTGTGCACTCCTTGCACGGCTCCTGTGCCTGTCTGCACTTCTGAATGAACGAGAACAAAAGCTACCTATCTGAACCCTCTGTCAATGCACTCCTTGCAGACACGTCGACTGCACTCCTTGCAGGAACCCTTGTTCAGATAGAGAAACAATTGAAACTCATTCCTTCTTCCTTTTAGACTTCAAACTCAAAACATGAAATCATATACACATAGCATAAAAGAAAATGCATCACAGGAAGAAAACATTCATGAGCATATCATTCAGCATCAATACACAGAGAACAAACACAAAACCATGAATTTGAATCAACTCTTTCTATTAATCCAAATATCTGTACATGGGTGTTCTTACACAACTTTCCGCATGCTCTTGCTCCAATCTTCCATTATGTTACAATACACAATGAGGGTGTCTATATCCCTTTTCCCTCTTGCGTTCTAAAACTGTCTAATCTAGAATTAAATTCTATCTACCTGCATTAACTACTTTAAATGCCTTCTACCTACTAAGGATGAGAGAAAATCGCTCAAGGTCCATTTACATTATACAAGTGCGCCTCTTCTTAATGGCTTCATTTAAGATTGCGCAACAATTTCAAGGTGATTTTCAAAATTTTCACTGGCGCTTGTCCAGTTGTCTGTTGTCTCCACATTGGATCGCTTGATGTTGGCGATGCTCCTGCATCAAATGACATGTATAGAGGTAAGCTTCCTTTGATTTGTTTTAATTTTGATGGTATTGGTCATTTTCCTAACAAATGTCCTCATAAGAAAAAGAGAAATGATGAAGGTTACTCAAATAACAAACAAACATATAAAGGCAAAAGAACCGCAAAGAAATCTTTCAAGAAGAGATTATGCACCAAAGAAGACATCTCATCATCAGATGAAGATGAAGCCAGTGATGGAATAGTTCTATTCATGGCAGTAGAAGACTCTGATAAAAAATACTCCAAAGAATAGTATGAAGAGGTCGAAGAATAATATGAAGAAGCTGAAGAAGAATATGAAGAGGCATAAGTTGACTACCAAGAATAATTGATGTGTTCCATAGAAGTTATCAGAAGAGAAAAGAAGAAAAACAAGAAACTACAAGCATAACTGGACAATAAATACGACACTCAAGAACTAGAAAAAATGATCACAATTTTGAAAGTTCAAATAGAAGAAGATAAAATAATTGAAGAAGCACTCAAAGAATGGCTAGAAGAAAAAGACAGGATCATTGGAAATTTGAAAGCAGAGATTGTCACATTAAGAAAGTATCTTCAAAACAAAAATATATAGAACAACTCAAAAGTTTTGGATGAAATTAATGGCAGTCAAAAACCTCATCATGACAAGTCCTGACTTGGATACAATCAGACAAAAAATGGATCAAACTCCAAAACAACAGAGAAAGAAACATATCCAAAACACTATGCAGAAACAATCAAAGGGGATAGGAAGATCTACAAGGAAGATTACAAGGACACTCCTCCACCGAGAAGATTCAAATTTCAGAATTAACAACCGATAGATAGGCCTCGAGAAGAAGAGGAATTCATAAGAGTACCTCCTTTCAAAATATCTTAAACTCCTAGGTATCAAACTATATTTTTTGGTTTATGTTATGCATGTAATAATTATGGACATAAATCTTTGAATTGCAGAGCTAACAACAGGAACATAAACAACTTTGAAATTCATACACAAAAGAGTTATCCAAAAAGGCCTAGTGAAACACATAGAAGAAGTTGCAATAGGTTTGAATCTTTGAGCACTGAAGTGGAATGTTACAAATGTAACAACTTTGGAAACATGGCAACAGATTGCAGAATGACAGTCCCTCCTAGAGAACTGAAACAAAATAAAAACAGTCACAGACATGAACCTCAGAAAAGGACATGGATAAGAAAGCATAATCTGTATAGCAATGAAGAATGCACACTCGCTCTACAAGCTAAGAAGAAGAAACATGGTTGGTATGTTGACAGTGGATGTTCAAAACACATGACAAGTGATAGAGATAGGTTTCTTACATTAAGAAAGGAAAGAGATGGATCAGTCTCCTTTGGAAATGATGAATCAACTAAAATCATTGGAAAAGGCACAGTTAGAATTGAGAACAAGAATACCAAGGAAGAAAATGTTCTACTAGTAGACGATATGAAACATAATATTCTAAGTGTGATTCAAATGTGTGACCAAGGTCATAAAGTTACTTTCGATTCACAAAAGTGCAAGATAAGAAAAGAAGTTTCATGAAAATTGATTGCTACAGCTGCAAGAACTTCAAGAAACATATATGTGTTAAGTGAAATTGGAAATGAAAAGTGTTGTCTAGGAAAGGAAGATGAAAGTTGGCTATGACACAGAAGAATGGGTCACATACAATTTGATAACCTTGTCAAAGTCAACAAAAGAGAAGCAGTTAGAGAAATGCCCCAGATCACAAAACCAACCAACAGTTTATGCAATCATTGTCAACAAGGAAAGAAAACAAAGACCGGGTTCAAATCAAAGGAATATTCAACGACAAGACCACTGGAAATTGTGCATACTAATCTAGTTGGACCAAATACAACAAAGGGTTTAAAAGGTGAGAAATATTTTATGTTATTAGTTGATTATTATACAAGAATGATTGTAGTTTTATTTCTCCATAATAAGTCAGAATCTTTTGAAAGCTTCAAGATCTACAAGGAAATGGTTGAAAATGAAATGGATTCAAAAATCAAATTCTTGAGATCTGATAATGGAGGGGAGCTCACTTCAAAGTAATTTATGGACTACTGCAACATTTATGGAATAAAAAGACAATTCTTAGTTGCTAGGACACCTCAATAGAATGGAGTTGTTGAAAGAAAGAACAGGAAAGTACAGGAAATGGCTTGAACAAAGCTAATGGATTCCAAATTGACAGATATTTTTTGGACACCAACAATGGATACAATAGTTCACATTCAAAACAGAGTAATGCTCAGAAACAACACTAACAAAACTCCCTACTAGCTATGGCAAGGAAGACCAACAAATGTAAAGCACTTCAGAGTTTTTGGAAGCAAATGCTCCATCAAAAGAGAAGATGGAAGAATGGAAATTTTGACTCTCGTGTGGACAAAGGAGTACTTGTTGGTTACCCAAGTACAAGGAAATCATACAAGTGTTACAACCTGAGGTTGAACAAAGTTGTGGAAAGCATCAACATAATAATTGATGAAACAAATAGACAAGAATTAAAGGAAGAAGAAAATGAATCAATGGAACAACTTTATGAAGAAGAAACAAAATTTGAAAAAGAAGAGGAAGATGAAGAGGATCCGACAAAATCAGAAGATAAAGTTCATCAAGTGCCTCCAAAGACACCTAGCAGATGAGTACAAAACAATCATCCTTTAGATCAGATTATCGGAAACAAAGATACAGGAGTTGAGGCTAGAAGAAGAATGCGTTCACCAGAACAAACACACCTAGCACTCTCATCTATGATTAAACCAACCTGTTTTGAAGAGGCCAGGAACGATGAATTTTGGAATAAGGCTATGGATGAAGAATTGGATCAAATAGAGAAAAATGACACTTGGTAATTGGTTCCAATACCAAAGGATAAGAATGTGATCGACACAAAGTGGGTATACAAGAATAAATTGAATGAAGATGGACAAGTTACAAGGAACAAATCTAGATTGGTATGTAAAGGATATGCATAGGTTGAAGGAATAGACTTTTAGCTTATGCATGCTCCAAAAATATTAAAGTGTATCAGATGGACGTAAAATCATCTTTTCTAAATGGGAAACATAAAGAATAATTCTACATTGAACAACCAGAAGGATTTCAGTTGTCAGAGAACACAGATTATGTGTGTAAATTAAAGAAGGCCTTGTATGGTACTCTAGACTGGATAAATATCTACTGTAACACCCTTGTTTCCCCCAACTTATAATTAATCATAAAATAGGATTACCATGCTAAGGCATGTGGACAATGTAAATGTATTATTGTTAAACTACCCATAACTGATTGTTGGGGGGTGAAGCCTTGAAGTACGGGCCACGATATCTTTAGAGGAAAGAAATCAGTTAATGAAGAAAGCACCAGTGGTTGAATTATCAACCACCCCCATGAATGGAATCATGGTCTAACTGTAGGATGCCATCTCAAAGTACCACAGAGACTTGCAGACCCGAGCTTCCTTCTAATAGAAGGAATGGGACAGTTTGGAAACCTTCCAGAGGAGGGAAGGTAAGTTACATACAAAGACACAACAAGAGAGGATACAAGGGAGATGAGAGCACAAGCTCATAAGGGAGCTGTGCAAACCCAAAGGAAGTGCCTAGAACACAACCTGAAGGACCCAAGTGCAATCTTGATGTTGAGGAAGCATCTGATAAACCTCACAAAGTCATTGTAACAGAGAGAGTTTCTCTGAGAGATGGCGTAAATTCCTTATGCTATAGCGGGAAAACGCCTCTACGGACTACACCGGGGTTCTAAAATGTAGGCAAATATAACCATCTAAAGTCTCCTACTTTTTATCAACTATCCCAACATTACCCCACAATCATACATAAAAGACAAAGTATAGGGATCCGATAGGCATACCTTAAACTCCACGTCCGGTGTCGATCCCTTTACACTTAGTTGTTTCTCGACTGTAGATCTCCTCCCAAGGCTGACCTACATTCACCAAAAGACAAACAAGAAACTACAAGCATGCATTCTATATATGGAATAGTGAGTTAGACATCATAAACAAGAAATTTAAATAAATCATAAATATTTAAGATGTCATTTGGCAGGACGAAAAAAGTAGTTCTTTATATTAATCTCACAAAACTCATTTACAACATGAGACTGGCATTGCTCCTTGAAATTGGTCTTAGGATCCTCTTCACCATGCACCAACTACTTCCACATATTCTTCTCCTCTTCAGTTCTCTCTAGGGAAATGGAAAGGGTTTGTAAAGGAGGAAGAAGGAATTCTGGCTCAAACTCACAATGTGGTTGCAAAATATTGGGGCAACGGGGGAATATTGAAATGGGCATAGTTTCTATGCTCTTGTGCTTCCACTTGGAGTGGGGCCCCAACACCTTCTTTTATAGGCCAAAAGAGATAGTAACGGTTGGGGTGACTGGATATGGGTGATCAAACAGTTAAGTAACGACCCGGAAACCCATATCCCTTTTCAATTTTCATTTTTTGCGATTTTGTGAGTGTACGCGGGCTGTAGTGGTGAAGCAAGCATGTGTATGCAGGCAGTAGTGGTGTAGGGTGCGTACACCTTCAAAACAATGGTTTTTAGAAAAGTTTTTTCAATGATGGCTTGGAAAAGATAGAAAGTAAGGTGGCTTGATGCTAGGTATGCATGTCTAGTGCAATTTAGGGTTATAACAGATGCCCCCTAATGTGTGAGGTTAGAAGAGCATATGATGGTCGAAATACATTACAAATATTCACGAATGTATGGAGCGAGTGAGCCCAGGGACCAGAGTTCAGGTGGGGCCATCTGCAAAATAACAATTTGTATCACCGAGGAGGGCATACCCATGCTCGAAATGAAATGAAATCATGGTTGCCAATCAAATACACTGCATATCCATGTCATATAACTATATAAAGTGTAGCCATGAACAATACACAACTAATCTACATCTCAAAATCAAAATATATACATGTATAGTATCCATCTTCAAGAATCCAAAGACGCCTGATGGCTGGAGATGAGTTCTTCAGAGCTCGAGAAACAAGTTCAAAATCTTCAAAACTCAAGTAGGAGTGTAATATCAGTGTACGAATTCACTACCCATAGGTCTTCGAAGGCTCATCAGTAACAAACAAGAGGATCTCGATGATCAAGCAGAGAACTTCATTGATTTCGAACAAGGACTTGATTAGTCTTTCAGGGTGGTCGAGCATGAGGACAAGAGACAAACTGTAGAAGGGCTAACTCAAGCTTAGTAAAAATTCCCTTGGATGAAAGCATGACAAAAGATGAGATTCAGGTAGGATGGCATTGACATAAGTTCACGATGTAGGAGGCAATGTGAACTCTCCATATGTTTGGAAGAATAAACAAATGGAGGAGGACATAGCTCTATGTAGCGAGAATAGCTTCCTAAGGTCATATTGAATCCTAGGGCTTGACGAACAAACAGAAGGATGTGATTTGTCCAAGGGCGACTCATTGTGCTGTAAAAAAAAGAAAATACTTTTCCCTTCCTCTTTTTGTGGTATATTTGATTTTTTTGTCCTTTTCAATAATTTTGGGAAGCTTGAAAAGGAATAAAAGGATGCTATGTTACAAAGGAGGAATGAGTGTCACAGACATACTAGTTCCAAGCGCAAGGAACAAATTGATCCTCAAAGCAAGGAGACATATGCAAGAAAAGGACACTCGGGAAAAATCCTCCATGGGTCAAGGTGTCAAGACGTAGAGGCAAAGTTCTACAAGGCTTGCGTATAAGGCATGCTTCAGATGGTTCGATTGAGAGCAACATGGAACTGGCATTAGGCCAAATATGCAAGAATGAAAATATGATTAATAAGACACAATGATAATGTCCTTCGAAGTAATTTTAATGATCCCAGAGAAGGTAAGCTCAGCATTTTTTCATTTTTAGAGAGTCTGAAAAAGTGTAAAAGAAGACTCCACGGGGGTACATTTTTCGAATTTAGGCTAGTCCATTCGAAAAAGGGGTAAACTAGCACCGAACATACGTCTATTCAAAATTATTTTAACGAGTGTGAGAAAGACAAGATCACTCAACAATTTTTTCATTTTTAAGGAATCTGAAAAGAGCTTAGCTATGGAATCCGTAAGGGATGTTATTCTGGACCAATTTAACGAGTGTGAAGAAACAAGGTCACTCGACCATCTTTTCAATTTTAGGGAGCCTGAAAAGAGCTTAACTATGGAATCCGTGGGGGTTCCTTTTTCATAAATTTGGTTAAATCTGTACCTGAGAATACTCTTCTAGAGAACCAAGGCTCCTAGAGTATAACTTTGTTCGTACATTTGACCATCCAGACTGAAAAAGGGGTAAACTACCTCTGGATGGACATGCCTTCGAATTTTATTTTGATGAGAGTGAAGGGAAACAAGATCGCTCAACACTCTTTTCATGTTTAGAGGGTCTGAAAAGGGATTAAAAGAAGACCAATTGTTTTAGGGAGTCCTGAGGGTGAGGTCAAAAGCGATAATGAATCATGCAAGTGAGGCTCAAACACATAATTAGGAACAACTAAAAAGGACTCCCGAGCCTATAATCATTAACGACAACATGGACACAAAAAATGCAATCAGGATCTTCCTAGGGCATCCATATGAAAGTATGCTCTACCACTAAATTACGACACTTCTAGAGCAGGAGTGAGGGTTCTGTGTCACAATTTGATGGGATCAATCCTATGGCAAAGCGAAAAAGACAATGAGGTGAAGCAAGTGGAGATGGAATCTTATCTTACATGCACAAAGTTGGAAAACGACCTTTTACCAAAAGACCTTTTTTTTTTTTAAATTTGACCCAACTCCCAAAAATTTTCCCAAATACCCAAAGTAACACTTATCATAACATCCCCCGAGAAACTCAAGAACCATATTAAATGATTTTCAAGCTAGAAAAAATGACAAAAGGGTCCAAAAATGACAAAAAGGGGCCAAAAAGTCTATAAATAGAAGATGATAGCTCATTATCACCATTGTAAATTGAGAATTGACAAATAGTAAAAAAACACCCCTTTGTCGAAAGAGTTGATTCCGGGAGCTTCAGTAGACAAAACGAACTTCTGCTTGGACCAAGTAAGTAAAACATAGTCCCTCCTGCATTTCATTCTTCCTTTTTTGCATTTTTTTTTTTTTTTGAGGGGACACTGACCTTTAAAGATGTCAGACCTACGTGTATGTGGGTTGTCCAACCACAGCCTGCGTGTGCACACGGGCAGAAGATAATTTTCCTACGTACACATGCGATTGTCGCAAAAACAACCTACCTACACCCTCAAACAAGTGGAAAAATAAAAAAAAACAAGAGTTAAATCTCCATAACTTTGACATTTTGCAGGATGTATGTTCATTGGAGAGAGAGAGGGAGCACGAGGACATTGTTTTTTTGGTCTCGGAAGACCCTGACGCTATCATTGTTTTATCACAATGTGGGTTGTTAAAATTCTTCCAATGTCTGTTTATGAGGGCACAACCCAGGTTGTTGAATGATTTGATAGATTACTGGCATCCTGACGTAGAGGAATTTATGATCGAGGGGTAGTTGTTGACTCCAACGACTGAATACATTTACTTCCTGACTGGTATCTCAAGGAGAGAGGATCGAATCAACTTGCTTACATTTCCCCCTGGGCCTCACAACATTGAGGAGTCGATTGGACTCAATTGCGAGGCTGGTACTAAGAAAGTAGGTTCTCATGTGCCCATACACAAGATCAACAACCTATCACTGAAAGTGATAGTTCTTCTCATTCGACGGATCACTAGATCCACAGATTTACATCAGGCCTCTTGGGCACACATGCATTGTGCAGTGTAGTGCTTAAATGCACAGATTTTTTATTGGAGCTCAACCATGCTGGATTGCATGAAGAGACAACTAACAGAGTGTGGGATATGGGAGCACCAAAAATTTGGGTTTGGGATTGTTTTATGTTCCTTTTTCTTCGAGAGGGTACCTAGTCTCAGTCCTTGAGAGATGATTTGAGGGCACAAGGCCTCTCTTCAAGAATTATGTAGATGGGGGACGTTGTTTCCGTGACAGAGGGGTGGAGGATCATCGAGGCCTTCGATGATAAGTTTTTTTACTGGTGGTCTCGTCAGATTCCAACTATAGAGGACTACCCCTATGCCGGGATCAACTTTTCTGGAGATCCTGACATGCCTGTACCTCCCAAGAGTGGAGTGAGGAGAGCTAGGTATGGTTGTTTTTCAAAGTTATTTCATTTTGTATATATCAATTTTACGTGTACCAGAGTATCTGACAACTATGTATCTGTTATGTACAGATGTGGGACCAGTGCATCCAGCAGACTTCTTGAGGACTAGTCGCGGTCCTCGACCAGAGGTAGGACTAGCTGCATTCGTCGGACCAACAACAACAGGGGGGCCTCTATCCAGAGAGGCTAAGAGAGTATTGAGACGGGTGGAGAGAAACCTCACTACTCTCACTTGTATAGTCCCTATGGTGGAGATCAAGGATCTGCCACCGTCGATGCAACCTCATGTAGTTGGGGTGCCACGGACCTGGGTCCATCTCTTCTGGCATTTGGCAAACGTTGTTGTTTACTATGATAGGGAAAATAGGCCCCACCCTTAGCTAGGCTAGACTACTTACGTGCCAAGAGAACTTTTTGTATATTTTTGAGGGCATAATCCCCATGACTCTTACTGGACATATTTGTGAGGCACTTGCACCCACCCATGTACTCTAATATTTTTGATATATATATGCATATTTACATCTTTTTATGTCTTATGGATTACATCTATTTTACAAATGTATTTACATGTGTGTGTGTGTGTGTGTGTGTGATTTTTCTTACATGTGTGCAATATGCCAATCTAATACATGATTATCTAGAGTATCTGTGATTTGATTCAATCTCCTAGGAACATGGATATATGTAATGTAATCAAAGATTCGTTCTAAGAAACGTACCCTAAGGAACTGTCACTGTAGAGTAGGATCATAAACGTGGTAAACGCCATTTAATTGGGACACAACTAGTTGAGCGTCTAAGTAGACTCGGAGGTGAGAGATACCATGCGATAAAGCATCACCAATAAACTTTAATACTACGTTGTATTCGGCAACATTGTTTATGGTGTCACCTAAACAGATACCTCCTGAAGATAGCAATTGGCTCTAAGGTGTGAAAATCACCCAAGCTGCGGAAGCAAGCCTCTGAATGTGTCGGATAGTGCCATCCGCAAACCCAACGAACACCTCTAATTAACTTGACATCTTCCACAGTGAAAAATATGACGGAAAAAACGACACGTCCATAAAACCAAAAAGGCAAAAACTAAAAATGTATGAGAACTATACATATGTACAAGAAGTCACCCAAGGAAACCCACCTACGAGTAATACTTCTTGAGGTATAGCCCATTTCTAGGCTCCGCCAAATCATTTCCCTCAAATTCCACCAAACGATAAGTACCCTTCTTTAGAACCTCCTTCGTGATGAAAGGTCTGAACCACATGGTTTTGAACTTGCCTACCCCCAGGGGATCCTTGTCTTGGTCATAGACTAGGACAAGGTCGACTTCAGAGAAAATTTGAGGATGAAAAAACTGATCATATCGACACTTGAATTTTTGTTTGTGAGCCTCGTTAGCCAAGGTTGCATCACGACGCTACTCATCGAGCTTCTCGAGATATAATAAATGTTGTTCAAGCAGTGAAGTGTCTGGCAATAACTATACTACCAAATTTAGAGACGGGATCTGGCACTCTATAGGCAAGACTGCTTCCAGTCCGTAAACGAGTTGAAAAGGTGAGAAACTGGTTGCAGTCTTAACAGACGTTCATTAGGCCCATAATGTCGAGTACAACATCAAATGCCAATTTAACTTGGCTGACTTGATTGTTCGTTGTAGAATATTCTTAAGGGATTTATTCATAGCTTCTACCTGACCATTCACTTATGGGTAGTAGGGTGACGAATGTTCTTGCATCAACCCAAGATTTGACGTTAACTTAGACATCATTTTATTCTGAAAGTGACTTCCATGGTCAGTGACAATCTCTCTCGGGATGCCGAACCTTGCTATTATCTGGTTAAACAAAAAGAGAGTTGTTGTCTCACCATCATATTTAAACATTAGCATAGCCTCGACCCACTTTTTGAAGTAGTCTACTGCTACAATGATATAATGGTGCCCCCTTGCTGAAGGGGGGTTGCATGTAGGGTAATTAATCCCCCACTTGGTGAAGGGACCAACTGTGATGATGGGAAACATGGGAGTAGGGTGTGCCCTCATCTTCCGAGATAAGATCTGACACAGGTGGCACTTCTTGTCCGATTCAACACAATATTTGATTAATGTCAGCCAAAAGTAACCGGCTCATAGAATCTTTTGGGTTGTTGCCAACCCAGACAGATGACTGCCACATGCTCTAGTGTGGCAATCGTTAATCACGATTTCCACTTCTTCATGAGTGAGACACCGACGAAGGATGCAATCTACACCTCGACAATACAGAGTGTCCTCGAGTATGAGATAGTTCTTGGCCTGATGGCATATACGAAGACGCTCATCAAGAGAAGCAGAGGTGGGGAACTTCAAAGTCTAGAGATATACTAGTATATCTCCGTACCAGGGGTCCAAATACGTGATAAAAAACATGTCTCCTTTAATAGGCAGCTCCTTGGGTATAACATCACCTGATTCGACCGGAAGTTCTGAGATGAATTCCGCAAAGACCAATGAATTTTTGGATTTTGCCGAAACAATATCCAAGTCGAACTCTTGGAGGAAAACTATCCATATACTTATAATTTTGCCGATTACATGTCATGTCAACACGTATTGAAATATATTCACAACGGTAATAACGGTGGTCTTGTGAAACAATATGTAATGACAAAACTGCTAGACAGCATGAACTGCTGCCAACACAAGTTTTTCAATGTGGGAATAATTGAGTTCCATTCCAACCATGCCTCGGCTCGGGTAATGAATCACGTATTCTGAGAGAAAATCATCCTCCTGAACCAAGACCATGCCGATGGTCGACTCTACCATGGCCAAGTATAATAAGAAATCTTTATTATAATTGGGTGGCCGAAGCAGAGGGGTAGACATGAGGGCGCGTTTCAATGCTTTGAAAGAGCATTGAGCATCTTCGTCCCAATCAAAAGGAATGCCCTTATTCAGTAAATGCATGAAACCCTTTGTGATCTCAGCATAGTTTGCGATGAAGCGTTGTAAAAAGTTATCTTTTCCCTGTAAACTCTGAAGCTGAGGGATTGTGCATGGAGGAGGAAACTGAACTATCACCTCAACCTTTAGAGGATCAACCATGATCCATGTTGTCGAAACTATGAAACCAAGGAGATGACCCGATGTTATGCAAAAACTGCATTTGTTTGGATTCAAGTGAATCCGTTAGTAGCGACATCGCTCAAAGATAAGTTGGAGGTGTGTGGGGTGATTATCTCTCTTACAAGATTGTGATGCTAAGTCATCAAGATAGGCCTCAACTATGTGTTTGAGATCGTGGAAAGAAAAAGACATGGCCCGCTGAAAATTTGCTCCATCATTTTTCAGACCAAAAGGCATCTTCTGATAAGAAAATGTACCCCACGAACAAATGAAAGTGGTTTTGTGTTGGTCTTCGAGCTTGATCTATATATGATTGTATTCTGAAAAACCATCCATGAAAGAAAAGGCCTTGCAACCTGTGCATTCATCGATTATCTGGTCAATAAATGGTGTGGGGAAATTAGCCTTGGGATAAGCCTTGTTCAAATCACGAAAGTTCGTACATATGCGAATCATACCTTGTTTTTTGTTGACTAGCACAAGATTTGACACCCATTGAGTCAATTGGATGGGGTAGATGAAACCATCTTTGAGTAGTTTCTCTACTTCAGCCTCAATAGTTGCTTCTTTCCTAGGATTAACTGGGCGAATCTTCTACCAGACCGGCTTGGCATCAGGATAAGTCTTGATTTTATGTTCGACGATTCTTGGATCTATGCCTAGCATTTCCTTGTAAGACCAGGAAAACATGTCGTGGAATTCTTTAAATAAATCCACGTAGATTCGAATATCCTCGGGGGAGCAGTCCTCTTCGACAAAGATATTCTCCATGATGACAGGGGTTCTGGAGATATAAATAGGTATCGTTTTAGCAATGGTTTCCATATTTCCATCAGTATAAACAATGTGCATAGCCAAAGGATTGATAGGACAAGCCTTATCTCCAGTCATAGTCAAAGTGAATTCTCCTACTTCAATTCTTCTTAACTCTGGGAGAAAATAAGATCTGTGATGGAGATCATCACAGGGTCTGTCCGGACTAGTCATTGCCTCAATAATCGTCTCATCTGAGGGAAAGACCAGGTCTAAGGAATCACTATTGGTGAGGTAAACTTGACCCCAAATAGGCTCGAGAACCAGATATAACTCCTGTGCGGGAGTTATATTGGGGTCGACGGAAGCTTGCTGGACTATAAAGTATGCAACTTCTGTCATGAAAAAAGGCATGGCCATGCCATAGTGCCCTATCCCTTCTGTCGTAGATGATGGGGAAGGAAGAGTCCATAGATCGTTAAAGTAAGTCGCGCTAAATGAAGAGATTTGAAAGATTTCAACCCTATGTTGGCCGGGGATAGTTGATATGTATTGGACATTGTTGGTCAGAAGCGGGTAATCGAAATTACCCATCAAAGGTGGGCACAAAGCAACCCCTACGTTGACAATGTCGGGTTGAGGGTTATCAATCATCGGGACTGTGGATACCCTCGATGAAGGGTCAGGATGAGAGAAGGATAACTGATCAATGGACATGATCTGACCCTCATGTGGAAACAACAAGACCCATAAAATTGTCGCAACCACTTCTTGCATAACATAGGTCCAAATCCTTCCTAACAAGAGATTGTAGTCAAGAGACACATCGACCACTTCAACCTTGACTCACACGGTCTTCCCCCCTAAACTACATGGGGAAAGAGGGGATGATTCCATGTGGTCGAAACGAACGACCGTCAAAAGTTGTAAGAAGAGTAGGTGATAGAGACAAAACAAGTTGTCCAATGGCCTTCCAACATGCCAAGCACATCACGCATGTCAAGGCGCCCGCATCAACCACCGTACCGAAAATGTTCCGGGTAAAAGTTTTTGTGGTGTAAGCTACTAATATCTGAAACACTATGTGGTAAGGAAGATGAGGTTTTAAGTCGATCATATAAAGCATGATTATTCCCGGATTATAAGTCTCAGTAGATCCTAAGGTAGCTAATAGAGCCTTTCTCTAGGAAGGGAAGCTCTAGAGGACCTCCAAAGCAGACATTGCACAAGGGGTTTGAGACAAATCCTCCACCACATAGTAGTTCTGGGCGGCCCTTGCATTTGGGTTGTGGGAATCTTTCTTAAACACACCTTTGTGGATGCGTGTCATTGTTTCGCCCAATGTATTCTCAATCTAGAGAGGAAGAGGTGGGTTTTCATCTTCTTTACCCTTCTCCGAGGTGTTTGGAATTCCATAGTCGCATGTCCTAGTTGTTATGTCAATGCTACCTTTCATCATGTACACATTTACGAATGACAGATTACTTGAAGATGGAGGGGGTCCCTAATTGCCCCCTTCTGCGATTGAAGAGGCTTGAGTTAAATTTTTCCCATGTGGAAATGGATTCATTAACACAATAGGCTACTGCTGTGCCAATAACTTATGGGCCTCCACAAGCCGAGGGCACTGGTGAGTCGAATGGTCTTCCATGCAAAGATTACATGGATACTTCGACTTCTTATTTTCTGTGTTTCCCCCGCCAACATTATTGGTAGGTTTATTATCCCCCTTACCCTTCTTTCATTGTTTCTTCTTTTCGACAGGTTGTTGGGTGGCCTTCGGGATTTTTGATTTCACATTGTGTACATCTGACATTTGAGGTTGGGGCGCAATCGAACCAGTGGTCTGGTTGGCCGCTATCTTCTGTATTGACATTTGTTGCAATTGATTCGATAGTTGATCAACGGGCTTCATTTGCACTGAACCAACAATACCATCGGCATGTGGTCCAGTTCTTTGTTTGGTCTTGTCAATTATTGATCGTGGTGCATCTGGAAAAACTTCATAAAGTAAACTAGACTGAGAGTAAATCAACTTTAGTTGTTGAGCTCTCATTACCACTTCTTCTTCTTAAAAGACCCCTGAGGTTGCAACGTCTTTAGATAACTGGGATACCAAAGACTTAAGGAACCACTCAATAAGGAATGTTGGTGGGACTGGTACTTTTATCAAACTCTTCCGGTGTCTCCATTCTCGGATGTGATATGAGATATGGTTCGCTTTTGTCTGCTCAAAGTTGGCCAACAATTCGGTGTTAGCGTCGTATCTCAGGAGTAAATTGAAATGGTTTAAAAAATCCATTGCCAATTCGCCGAAGGAAGAGTATCTTGAGCGGTCGAGCTCAATGTACCATTTTGCAACACTCCCGATGAGAGTGTGTTGAAACAAACTCAACTAGACAGAGTCATATCTCAATGAGTTGGACGATCACCATAAATGGAAGGTGGTCACAAGATCACCTAGATCTCTATTAGGCTTAGCCTCAAACTTTGAATTTTATGAAGGAAACTTGGTCAGCATAGGAGGCCAACGCGGATTGTGACACATGGGATCCTTTAATAACCTTGTCAAGTCTGGCAAGTGTAGAGTTGCCAAAAATGGTAATTTGGGTTGTTGATTATAGCCAGGGAAAAAGGAGCCTGGAGTTTGGCTGGCACTAGGTAGCCAGGAAAAGTTAGGTTGCTGGCGAAGGTTCTGGTAATAGCCATGATTGTGACTAGCGTATGGATTCTTCACTTCTTGAGACGTCAACGGATGATTCTCATAATGGTATGTAAAGGGTTGGGCTTGCGTCGCATTCCAAGGATTTTGGGAAGAGTTGCCCCCTGCTGATCCGATGGGCATAGGTCTTGATCCTTGCCCGAGGTTCCATTGGCTATGGAAGGGGTTGCCCCCGATAGGCATCCCTGACAAGGGAAATGATCCCTACCACGGATTCCAAAGTCCTTTTGAGGAAGGAATTCCTAAGTTTCCTCCCTATGCAAGAATAGTACCCTACATAGGATTTGGTTGTCCATAATCGGGGTTGCTCCCGGTCGAGACGACATCTTACGAGAAAGAATTGTTACCAAACGTGTCGAACAAAGAGAACGGTGTTGAACCTAATGACATGCTATAAGAAGGAAGTGTTACACATTATTTTGGTCACCCTAATGATGATTTCATAGACATGTGTTCAGGCTCCCAACATGACTTTTTGCCTGAGAAAAGAAATTTATTTCCTCCTCTACAAGAATTCTTTTCAAGAAGGGTCCATAGGCTACATGTATTACACAGTTTGGAAATCTATGATTTCCGCGAGCTACTCTATAGCTGGCCTGCGGGATTTCCACAGGCTACTATATAGGCAGAGTGCGGCGATGTTCCAAAGCTAAAAGAGGAAAGAGGTTTCACGAAGTTTCTAGAAAGGCGAATCTTCTAGAATGTGAGGTGGAATTTCAATGGTTGCGATCATGTTGGTTTCTTTGATTTGGTGGGATCATCCTCATCCCTTTAACCACTTCACCTTCTCCTATATAATCACGGGATTCTCATGGAAAATGTTAAGCAATATTAAGCAGAGAACTGATGAAAGAATAAGCTAAAGACTGTGTGAAGAATCTTGTTCCTAAGTGATGCTTGAGACCTCTATTTGTCTATCAAGATTTTGTGGATTATTGTCATGCGAATTTTGGAGCAAGTATATGTGTGTGTTGGAATGAAGGACCACTAAAAGGGAACTTGCAACATCAAGGCAATTCGGTTGTATCTTCTACTTTTCATTAATATAATATGGTGGCATGTCTCTTTCCCATAAAATGATTAGTATTTTATTACATGATTCCTTGATCACATGTTTAGGTTGTTATTGAATTCTACTATTGCTTCTTTCACGTTGGTTGGTTTGTGTTATTGCAGATCTGATTCCATAAGATTACCGGAGTGAAGCAAGGACAACAAAGACATAAGGAAGATGTAATGTCCCCAAGGCCGAGCCCAGTTGTAAATCTTGTTTACAAAATGAGTTGTGAAAATGTCTTATAGGCTGGTGAGCCAAGTTTGTATAAGCCGATGGGCTTATGTGATTGTTAGGATAGAGAGCTTAAGGGTTGGAGGCCAAGGGCCTGATTTTGTATCTGTATGTATGTAGCACATTAATAAAATATAAACATCATCGTGTGCCGATATACCATGATGAATGAGTGATGGGGGACTGAGCTTCCACAGAGTGGGCAAGGAATTAGGGGCTGGAAGGTGGGAAAAGGGGCTAAGTGTTGAGCCTAGTGGCTTAAGCCTTGGGAATAATATTTTATTATTATTCCAAAGAACATGTGCA
>WSFP011449303.1:0-19870 GCA_009831015.1 Picea engelmannii
GGATTACTGAAGTACCAGATGAAGCTGATTAAGAGTCAAAGTGATTAGGAACATACATAATCAATCATTTAGTTGAAATTAATCAAGAAAACTAAACAAATCATGCCTTAATCATAAGTTGCCTCTCTATTCACATGGACAAGGTCATCAAGTGGATTTGTGGAGGAATCAATCAATTATATACACATAGAATAGGTAAAATAGGCTTAGATAGAGGATAATATAGGGTAATAGAGGTGTCAAAATGGAGACTCAACAGGATGGATGCTATGAAAGAAGAATACTAGTCCATTATGAAGAATCGTGTATGGGAAGTTGTTCCCAAATCAAAGAACAAAGATGTGGTATCTTCCAAGTGGATATACAAAATAAACCATGCAACAGACATAAGTATTGAAAAACATAAGGTAATATTTGTGGCTCGTGGATTTTATCAAAAGGAAGGTATTGACTATGATTTTTTTTTTTCTCTTGTAGCTAGATACACTTCTATCAGAACCATCATAGCTCTTGCAACCAAAATGACATGGAATTTGCACCAAATGGATGTAAAAACAAATTTCTTAAATTTTTTTATTGAAGAAGAAGTGTATATAGAACAACCATAAGGGTTTGACATTGAATATAGAGAGACTCATGTCTGCATCTTGAAGAAATCTATGTACGGATTGAAGCAAGCTCCTAGATCTTGGTATGGAAGAATTGATAGTTTCCTGACAAGCTTGGGATTTACTAAGAGTAAATATGATCCTAACCTATACTTCAAGGTTATGAATGATGACCTAGTTATATTTCTACTATATGTGGATTATTTATTCTTGACAGGAGAAGAAAATCTCATCACAGATTGAAAGAAGAAGCTCACTGCAGATTTTGAGATTAAATACCTAGACACGATGCATTATTTATTACGTATTGAAGTTTCAAATATCCCAGAGAAGATATTCCTTAACCAAGGGAAGTATGCAGTTAAAATACTAAAGAGATTTGACATGTTGGAATGTAAATCCATGAACACACCCATGGAAACGAATTTGAAGCTCCCGATTGATACTTCGTCAGAGTCGATTGATGCTACTCTATATAGATATATTATTTGATCATTGATGTATCTGATGAATACCATGCCATATATATTCTTTTCTATGAACACCTTGAGTCAGTATCTGGTGGAGCCCAGACGTGTTCACCTTATAGCTGCAAATCATGTGATGAGATACCTTAAGGGTATGTTGGATTATGGTCTCTATTATACCGGAGATCATGAATTCAGACTATATGATTATACTGATTCATATTCAGATGGAAGTGCTTCAGATAGAAATATCAATTCAGGATGTTGTTTCACTTTGGGGTCATCCATGACTTCATGGAAAAGTAGGAAGCAATCCATTATTTCTCTCAACATGATATAAGCATAGTACATTGCAACACGTTACTCTAGTTGTGAATCCATATGGATTCTGAAGTTGTTGATAGGTCTGTTCGATCTGGAGATGTAAGCCACCGTGATTCTATGTGATAACTAGAGTCGTATAAAGATGAAAGAGAACCCAATGTTCCATGATAATTCGAAGCACATAGCAATCTGGTACCACTACATTTGTGATATGGTGCAAAGGGGAGTTGTAAAGCTCCAATATGTTGGTACATATGAGCAAGTTGCAGATGTGTTGACCAAGCCTCTGTCTCATGTGAAGTTTGAGTACTTATGATACAAGCTTTGTGTTGTCCTAAAGGACCTCCCTCGAAAGGGGGAGTGATTTTGATGATACTATGGTATCATGACCAACAATAGGTAGCTTTGTTAGGATTTAATATCCTAAAGGATTGATCATCCCTGGGAATATCTTGAAGGTCGGGTAAGGATGGTTTGTCAGAGTACCTGTGCATGTATATTCTAGCTATGGTCAGTAGTTGTAGCTCCGTTAGGATTTTATATCCTAGGGAATCTTATGATTCCTAGGAAAATCCCGAAGGTCTGGTAAGGAAGTTCTATCAGAGTACCACGTGGTAACTCATTAGGATTTTATATCCTATGGAATCTTATGATTCCTGGGCAGATCTCGAAGGTCTGGTAAGGACGGTCTGTTAGAGTACCACAAATGTTGTTGTTGATGCACCTGCATCATTTTATTACCACATGTTGATGACGCTATTGTTCCAGCTTCATGTTGTTTATGATGATGTTCAAGCCTGGTGATGTTGTTTTTCTAGCTTCATGATATTGATTTTGATGTTTTAGCTTCATGTTGTTGATGATAATGATATTACTCCAGCTCCATGTTGTAAACGATGATCATATTGATTATGAGAAAAACTTCTGATGACTTATAGATGTGTCAGTCAATGTTCCAGATGTTGATGATTATGGTTCCCTCTCCTTCTCTTGATGATGTTGTATTGAGTCATGTTAGTATAATACTTGTGTCGTTAAGGGGGAGTGTTGAAGTATTGTAACTTTGAAGAATATTCTAATTATTTTTGAGTTTATATTTTATAGATCAAATCTCCTTTTGTGGATTGATCAAATCGAGTCTTGTATAAGATCAAATCCACTTTTTTGGATTGGAAAAAATATATTTGTATAGTGGTATTTGTAAAGTTGACCCCTATTAATTATAAAGTGGTTTTAGCCACTTCTAGGAGAAGTCATCTCAACCAAGTGAAGAGACACAACACTAGCGCCATCTCACACTTGTATTTATATGTGAGTTTGGTGTCTCATTTGCACATACTCACTCACTTATCTAGTGCACATATCTTGAAGGCAATTGTAGTTGCAACTACAGGAGGAAGGAGAAGAGAGGTGCATGCTCAGTCTTGGTATATCTTTGGTGTTTTGTCCTTAGTCTTGGCATTGTATTGGAAATCTGTTATTGATGAAGTTTTTGTTGGGTTTTCTCCCCCATGAGGGTTTCCCAGGATAAAATGTTGCATAACTTGTGATATTGTTTCTTTCAATGATCCTCTTTATATTGTTGTTTTGGAAATGCATTGAATTCTCATGCAATTTGGAAATAACCTAATAACAACAATAAAAACTTAACAAAATTCCCTAAGAATAATAAATTAGGTAAACGACAGGCTCAAGTCTGAAGAAAGAAAAATGTTTCATCTTCATTTGCGAATCCTTGTAAAAATCACCAAGATGAAAATACTTTTTCTTTTTAGAGTGAGAATTTGATTACTCTAGGATGACCACATCCTGGTGTTCATTTAAAATTCAGGACAAAGGTGGTTGAAAATTATCATAGAACAAGTCTGCATCCCCAAAAGGATGAGCATAATAACTCCCAAGGGATGATTGGAAATCAGCCTAGATATGTTGCAATAGGTCATCCTCGCATGGACTATACAAGTCTTTTGCCATATCATCATCATGATGCCAACAATATTAATCATATACGCATGGATACTAGTCCTCTAAAGACGACAACTCAAACTATTTTTCTTTAGAGTTACCTTTAATGTTATAAATATGATCTCAATAAAAAGTTATGCAACCCACACCCCATCCACGTCTCCCAACATGTATGAAATCATCAATGTGTTGATAAACCACATCATAATGGTCTTCCACAAGATCATTTGCATCACTTATGATGATCATTTCATCATATTCATGTGCAGGAGGAAGGTGTGGCATATAAACTTCACCTTCATCAAGCGAGATAATGGAGACCAACGTCTCATCTAGGTCTTCATAATTGAGATCTTCTTGATAACTTTCTTCATGTATATGTTCTTCTAGCCCTTCTTCTGCAATTGGTGGATGATACTCTTCTTCAGTTTTCCATTCCTCATTTATTGTCTCGTCATCCATCGGAAAACCTTCTCTGTAAGGAGCATCTTTGAGCTCTTGGAAAGTATCTTGCAAATTATGAGTAGCTGGCTGATAATGCCTGAGAAATTATTCAATAAGATTTGTAGGAGATGGGATGATTTTCAAATCACATGAGTGTGCAAGAAAAATCCTCTAACTTGATTCCTGAGAAGAAACACAAATTTTCATCAACACATATTCATGTATAAGATTTAAGATTGAGGCATACTTTATGTAATTCATGACATGGGTGATTGCTAGTTCTGGATCACCATTAAATTCAAGGAAACTTTCCCCCCACTCCATAGAGAAATGATTTGGATATCCATGGATATTTTGAACATCAATAGAAGGATACACCTTATGGAATTCCCATGGTAAGTCCCATGACACCATGGTTCAATTACTTTGGGTAATACCTCAATGGAGTCCCCAGATGAACTTTATGAAAAGCTCATCAAAAATGGAAAAAGGAACTTCCCTAAAATGGATTTGCCAGGAAATATTACAAGAAAAGTATTTGGGATGAAAGCTTGCCAAAGTGTCATTAGGGAACGAAAGAGGATTCAAAATCCTCCCCGACAATGATGTCAAAATTTTATAGCACAAACTGTAGGTTGGTAAAAGCCTGACCTAATCCATGAGATGGTGATAATGGTGGGAGATCTTACCCACTGTCACCTTAGATGAACCCTCCCTTCGCTTTAGTGAAGGAGAAATCCAACATAGGGGGGGGGATCCTGGGTGACCCTAGGGGGAAATGAGATGAAAAGTGAGATGATGGAAGTGATTCCCCTATAGGTCAAGTTACTAAGTGGAATATATCTTGGAATGGAGTCTCATAAATGATCAATCTTTTCCAAGAAACTTGAGTATATGCAGAAGATGATTGTACCTTCCTGAGACAGAAGAAAGGACGAGTATGCAAGCTTAAAATTAAGTGGAAAAGAAAGTTAATCTTTTTGTACTTATTTTAAATAGTAAACATAGATATATATATCAGTAAGTAAATGATTGTTAAATCTTCGAACAAGATGCTAAAAGTCAAGTAAATGATGGAATAGATAAACTAGCAATCACTAGTGAAACTCAAGTATGATAGCACAAGACTTTAGCAACATTTAAAGGTTGTTTGATGTAAGTATTGAAGAGATATTTATGCATACTTATGTCTGTAGAAAACAAGTGTTACTAAAGAAAAATACAACCACCAAAACTTGCAAGTAAACCACCCAAAAGAAGTGCAATAACAAGTAAATTAACTTGGCAACTTTCTAGCAAAATTTGGTGGTTAGAACATGAGCAAATTTAGAAAGTATGAAGTGATTTTATGCATCCCTAATGGATGTAGCTTAAATTTATTACAGTAGCAATAAATAATTGGAGAAATAAGATGACCTAGTGGCCTTGAAAAACTTTTAGCATGTAGAAAAGATTCCAACTTAAACATTTTCAATATCTCATAATTCAATGTATCCCAATGCAATGATTTTATTTCTCCAATGAAAGAGATTAGTTCCTTTAACTATTGGGTTATGGAGTCTTTAAAAATGAAAGAGATAGTTGTGATACTTCCTTGGGGGTGTAATCCCTTTTACTCCCTAAGGAAAATAAAACTAGCTAAGGAAAACCCTAGGAGGGTGTAAACCCTTTTACTCATCCTAGTATTCCTTTGTGCAAAACATTATTCCAAGACAATTATGATGGGATTAGTGGGGTTGTATTCCTTTATACTCTCCAAAATCTTAGCAAATTAACCTTGTAACCAAGAAAAGAAGCAATAACAAGAGAGATTCCTTACCTAGTCCAAGAATTAACAAGATAAAATCCTTTTAACCAATAAAATCCACCATAAAAGAAAGAAATAGTCTCCAAGAAAGATAGCACCTTACTTATCCATCCAATAGCCAAGAAAAACCATCAAATGTGCAAGTAGAAAAGAGAGATAAATAAAATTTCCCAAAAGGGGAAAAAATTTCAGCCAAGGATCCTCTCCAAGATGGGAGAGTTATGTCAAAAATGAAATGAAATGATTCTTATTTATATACATCCTAGTGTCTCATTTATGGGTGCATTTGTACAGGGTGTGATTCACCTTCGCTTTCAATGCATCCTTTTTCCAAACCCATTTATTGACTTTTGTTTCTTTAAGATGTTTCCAAGTTGAAGGGAAGGTGGGGATTCTACCTAAGCATGAAAAACAATGCCCACCTTGACTCAAACCTGATCACATAATGATTCCCCAAGTTTAAGAAAAGGTGTGGGGCTTCTACCTAAGCATGACAAATATTGCCCACACATGCTCCACTTTGGTTGGCATTTTGTATTATTTATTTTTTCATGGGTCCCATCAGTTTCTTATGAGAGACATTTCATTGTCCTCGAGATCCCTTGGAGAGAATATACAAGGTTAATTATTCTCTTCTATATTTTTCCAGCTACAAGCCTATGGGCCTTCAACTCCTTCTTTCCATGAAATAAGGGACAATCCCTTCTTGTGTCAGTATACTCGAAAATACCAAAAGGTAAGGATATGAGGGGATGAAGTGTGAAAAGTGACAAGCATGGTCGAGAATGACATGATGACTCATCAATAGGACCTCCCAATAACAAACCTATCCTTAAGGGTGACCACTTACTATGGCGCAATGTCAACCACCAAGGTGAAATAAGGCAAGGAGCATAATTTCCAAGAAGACATTACATAATCAAAAGCAATTTAAAATGCAACAAACTCAAATGCCTCAAATATTGAAATGACACTCACCATAATACCTGGATATACCTCATGGAGCAAGGCCAAATGCCTTCCAGAAGCAAGCTGATGTGCTCTATACCCTCATGATGAACCTGAGATATGTGGTGGTGAAGAAGGCCTCTATCTCCGCAAGTGGACATTGTTGGTCAAGTTGTCTCTCGGTACTCCATGTTTTCAACCTAAGGGCCTCGAGACATCATCTCTTTAGTTATCCCTAGGAATTGGGGATATCAATTCCCTAGCTTTTCCCTATTGCAGTCTAGTGAAAACTTTAGGGATAACATGGTGTGTTGTAACATAGGTTAAAATTCTAAATAAAAATTCAATTTTTTTATTAGAATATGTTTTCTTTCCTATTTACTTTGTTTATCTAAATGTTAATTTGATTTTATTCTATTAGATTAATTTTCCTTTTCTTATTTTGTGTTAATTTTTATATTTATTAATTTTAGTTTTAAACTTATATTTTAATTTCTTTGATTTAGTTTTAATCATTTAAAATCATATTTTAGTTATGTGTTTCATATTGTTCTTGTATATATAAAACTAGATTTATTTTGTTTAATATAATATTTTAAACTAATAAAATAATGTTTGCGTGTAGGTCAATCAAGGTAAAATATGGAGATCGATGACCTATATTTTCTCTCGGGCATAGATCAACGATTCTCATCATTTTACGGTTCCCGAAGGTTCCTTTGTAATTCAAATATCCTTCTATTGGATCATTGGGATGTTGGATCACCAACCTCCCGGATGGTAAAACTTTAACAAGAATCATAATAATGACCCAATTCGACGCCACATCACCCACTAGAAGAACAATGACAACGCCAACCAGTAGATGCCAGGTGGGCACGTGGAACCTGCCAGACGTATGGGTTAGCACAATATATCCAGGTGACATGTGACATGATTTTCCACCTCAACACCAACACAAATCAATAGGAGGTTTCCATGTAGCCATCAGACCCAATAGAAGACATCAACAGTGAGGCCATGTCAAACCACCGGACCCTAAAAGTTCACCATATCTGAGATATTTTTCATATAGTCCTAATATGGTGCCAGGTCAAACTCCCATGTGGCATACCAACTCAACACCAATATAGAGCTTCCACACATCCATATGATGTCAACATGACATCTCCAGGGTTGAAGTCTTTTTCTCCAAAAACATATCAAATCGATGACACATAATGGATCAGGCTCTAGATCAACGATGGAGATCGGATCTGGGATATATCAGATCAAGGAATGAGATTCTTTCGGATCTCGTACATCGAGATATACTAGAAAGGTTAATCCCAAAATATTCCGACAATCCGAGGACTAACATACATCAGCCGATGTGTGCAACCAACCAAGAGGTTCCAAGTCATGTTGGGCTCCTGGCTATCGGATCATCACAATCCTAGACTATAGTTGCACAACATATCAATTTGATCTGATCACCAACCAAGAGGTTCCAAGTCATGCCGGGATATCGGCTATAGGATCACTGGGATGTCAAACGTTTTTTGAAACCCTTCTCATGATCTTTTCTAGTCCGGTAGACAACTAAACTCTTACATGTGGAGTGCCACATCATCCATCCAATGAATGATTACCACGTGGACATGTGGAATTTTTGAGACATGAAAAAGATCAAGGGGACACATGGAATGTACTTCTACCACATCAATGAAAATAGGGACCGATGGGGGGGTGCCATGTGATTGTGGTGACGTAAACATGCCACGTCAAGTTGGGTCACCATACACTAGGTTTTATTATTGAAGTTGTATGTTTGTCAAGGATAGGTTGATCCAGTAAATCTAGGACCCATTTCTAAAAGGTTACACTATGGATGGGGTTCTGGGGCCTGCTCATTCATTTCAAATCAATTGGGAAGGATTATTCAATATAAATCCATGCAAAATAGATTTCTCGATGAATGTGGGATTAAAACAATGGTCGCGAAATATTATTAATCAAAGAACCAATGATATCGATAAATTATCTTGGTGATCCAATGGTTGTCGTGTAATGATGATATTAAAATATAATTTGGGGCATTCAATCAAAAAAATGAGGGTTTTTCTTCAACGATTAAAGGAATCCAAAGATTATCTGACTAAATTGATCCATTTTTAGAAATCAAATACCATATTATAGTTATAGATCCATGAAAAAAAGGATAGAATAACAAATTCTATTATTATCCCTCTATATAAATGTTGATGTAAATTCAATGTAAAGGGACTTTTTGCACCATGAGAAAATACAGAGAGTTCAATAAAAATTATTTCTACATAAGATAGAGAGATTTTGATTTTCGTTTCTAGGGTTTATGTGATTCTTCTCTATGTTTCCATAAACCATTCTCTTCTAATCAATTTATCCATGCCATAGTTGTTGTAACTTGGTACAACCTCCACTGCATAAATTATAGAACAATTATACAAGTAAAACATTTCCTCTGCTTTGTTGCGGGTTAAGTAAGACCTATGCTTTTATATTTTGTTAAAATTCTTCATATTTCATGACATAAGTAAATCCTCTATTATTTTTTATATTGGAGATGAAGTAATATTTATCAATATTGGATACATTGCTCCTTTCAATTATTGTTTATCTCAACACTGATTTTCATCTTATTAATTTTAAAATAACTTTATGATGAGATTAGGCCTCTTTATTTAGGATTATTATTCATTGAAAGATTAGATTAAATTAGGGGCATTAAAAGGTCATTTTAATCAATTGAATTATTATTATGAGAAGCGTTGACATTGTTCTTTGAGCCTAGAAAAATCTCATGAACAACGTGTTTTTGGCGGTGTTTCTGGGGAGTGGATTTGAAAGACTTATCTTCCTTGGGAGTATGACATTTAACATATACGATTTATGTTGGTTAAAAGAATCAGACACTCGTAGGCTCTTTAATCATCCTTCACCTAGTGAATCCATTGCGTTTCCAATCATATTTTCAAGACTCCATTGGGAAGTGAGCCATGTTGACAAATAAATGAAGAACTTTTTCCCAATGATCAGGTACCAAATGACAAGTTTCTTTCAATATACTTTAGATATGATGTTTGTTCCTTTGTTGTTCTCTCTTATACATTTATAAAAGGTGTTCTACTATCTTGTTCATTCAAAGAATCATAATTTCAAAACTTCATTTCATATATTTGAAAAAGAAACCCTAACTTATTATTTTACTCAAGTAGATAAGACTTTATTATTATTGTCCTCTAAAAGTAATGATCAACCTACTGCACTAATATCATTTGAGAGATTTCCCGATCAAAAATTACAAATTCCTATTCTTTTAGAACATAGTTAGTCTTGTAAACTAGTTGAGGATGATATTAATTTGCTAATTCCTTTAGTCTCTCATATACTTTGTGATCAACCTGAAAATATTCACCCTTGGGATTTAAATCGATATAAACCTCTTAAAATACCATATGTTCTTCATGATTTACCTCCTCAAATTTTCAAATATATTCCTAAATTCAATGGAGAAGATGATTTTACAACATAAAATCATATGGTGGCCTTTGAACATTTCAGATATTGTTTAGATATTCAACTGTTGGCCCTCAACCAAGTTTTGGGGAAACATTGGTTAGGTTTGACCACCTTTTTAGACTTCGACAGGTTGTTCAAAGCTGAAGCGCCCAGGTGGAGCTGAGATTGTGAGATATCAGTGGTTTTGTGGGATTTGTGGACCCAACATAGGGTTATTAGGGTTTTTTAATGGGTATGGGATGTTGGCCCATGGGTTTACCCATGATTAGGCCTTTTTATAAATGTAAAAGTATAAATAATTAAATATTTCAAGGTAGAAGTAGCCTAGCGATGTAGTGACGGGGATGTAATTGGATAAGTGCAAGAGGAAAGTAGTTATGATTTTATTTATGCAACAAAACATGTATGTAAGGCTTCGTGTCTGATAGAGGAGTTGGCTCTATGCCTTGACTTGATTTTGGGAAGGTGGATCTGGTGCTTAGTGTGCAGATCACCTATCTAGTGTGAAGCTTGGCTCTATGGATTAGTGCATGGGAGAAGACGAATGTAAGAGATTGAAGACTAATAAAGAAGAAAAATAAGTTGGTGGACGTAGCCCCACATTGGGGTGAACCACGTTTATCATGTGTTGATGGTTTTCTTTGTGCTATGATGTTTATGTTGTGGATTTTCTTAGTGCATTGATTGATATGTGTAATAGATATATCTATGAATGCTTAGTGTTTTATTCATGTTGGATGTGCTAGATCTAACTTATGATTCTAAGTGTGATGTTTATTTCATCATTGTTACTACGCCAATCTACAATTAGGGTTTGATCTACGATGTAAGTAAGACTAATAGGTTGATGCATATTGTTCCTAAGTACTCTGCGAAGTAATTGTAATCATAGATCTATGTCCTAGCTTGGTTATAGACACCTGAGTCCTGTAACCCCCCTGCCTCTACCTCGGGTGAGACTTCACCTGCTTCACAGGTGTTGCTGAAAGGGCCGATAGTTAGGGTTTTGTTGGTGCATTGTCGAAGTGTTGAACCCTGGGTGTACCCCTGTGCCAACAAATGGTTCTTTTGTCGAGACCTGAAACTGTGATTGCTGGGAACTGAAGTAAATAAAAGAGAAGCTCTGTGTGTAGATCTGTTGCTTTAGTGCGTAGTACTCTACTTGAATTGTGTAGTAGTCTACTTGAATTGCGAAGCTCTATGCTAAGAAAGAAACCTGATCTGAAGAAAAGAGGTAAGATCTTGAAAGAAGTAAATATTTGTACTTTGATAAGAGTAAGATAAGTGAACATTTTTGTTTCGAAAGAATGAATCTAGGTATGTTTGATAGATTCTGTCCTAGTCTGAAAGCTAGGGTACAGTTAGAAGAAAAAATTGATCTGAATAAATTTGATAGAAATAGAGAAAGATATGTTATTCCTATGCATAGAAAGAATTTTTGGACTAATAAGTGGATGCAGGAACCTAGAAAGAATTTTTGCAGATTGCAAGTCCAACACTGTGATCCCAGTGCACAGTACATGAGAAGTTGGGGAACTTACAAGAGAAAGAGAGGATTAACATTATGTTATAACTGTAGAAGACCGAGACATCTTGCTAAGGAATTCCCTGGTGCAGGTCATGGTTGTCTTTGTTGTAAAATTGTTGGTCATGAAGTTGAGGATTGGCCAAGGATGATTTCTAAAGTTGAAAGGATGAACATGAGTCAAGAGAATGAGAGAATGTTAGAAGATCATAAAGAGAAAGGATCAGAGGGAGTTCAGACTACATTAGAACAATTGGAAGAAATGATGAATGATTACAAAGATGTTAGTTTACTAGAGATCATGAAAGAAAAACAACGCATTTATGCAAGAATAGGAGACTTCGACATAGACTATGTTCTGGATGAGGAGACACAAGTCAATATTATGAAAAAAATAACTTAGGAAATATTGGGAAAGCCTACTGTGATACCTTCATTGGGAAGAATAGGCTTGTTTAAAGGAAAGATGATAACCCTATGTGAAAGAGTTACTAATGTACCTATTATCATCCATGGAACATCGAATGAAGAGGAATTTGAAGTCATTAAGTTTTTTGAGAACAACGCCCCCTTCCCTCTTTTGTTAGGAAAGAATTGGATTGAGAAATATCAAATTAGAAGGAAACAAGAGGAAGAAGCTAAAGAAAATAAAAAGAAAGAACTAAGGGATTTCATAGCTAGAAAAATGGATCAACTTATAGAAGAACGAGAAGTTAAGTCGAAGCAGAAAAACGCAAGAGAATTAGTTGTCGAAGTTGAAAGAATGCAAGAAGGTTTGAAGGACCTATCCATGCAAGAAATAAGTATATACAACCAGCAAATAGAAAGAAAAGAGGTATTACCTTCAAACCCTTTAAGAGCACATCAACAATGCAAAGTCACTTCACTAGGAGAAGATAAGAATAAGAATGGGAAGAGAAATACATAAACAGTTAGAGAGACTCAGATCACAAGAAAGAAGGCAAGGAAGATCAGTAAGAAGAAATCTAAGTTAGAAAAGATATAGGAAGTTATAGAGAAGACTTTGCAGGAGGTAGGCTTGCAGGCTCTAAACCTCGCAGGAACAACAGAACCATGCAGAATGGGACTTTGCCTTCATGAAGCTATATGACTGTTGGAGGTGCCCCAACCGTTAGAACAATGCTCTGAACGACTAGGAAACAAATTTATGGGCGGATAGATCAATGTTGGACGTTCATACCGTGTCATAACAGATGGATTCACATTGATGGAGGCATTCCTTTCCGTTGGAGGAATCCGTTACAACACTTTCTTATTTAACACGTCGGACGCTGCGCCGAGACCACTTTTTACCACATGTAATTATCTAATCTAACAATTAAGTGATTGTGTTTATCGAGCTATGCTATCAAACATCACTTTACATTTTTCTACCTCATTATCCGTTCACCTACCCTGACCTATTTGTTAACAGTGAGCCTGAAGGTCGAACACACTGAGCTAGAGAAGTTCATCGAAGAGGTTCTAAAGAACTTTATGGTTGATAAAGCTATGTCTGAAGGAGTACAGGCGTCGTCGACCAGGGGACTGCAGGATTCCCCTTCGAATGGATGATGTTCGAAACATGCCAACCCCGTGACTGAGAAGAAAAGTAAGCATCCCAACGATCTGGATAATGTGAAGCAGATCCCATCGATATTACCTGATTATATCCTGCCTTTGGCTAACACAGTTAATCATGACAACATTCCACAGGGTTTCGAGTACACATTGATCACGACATACATTTCAAAGGGAATACGCATAGTGGGAACTTAGTTGGGACAGATCCCAACACTGAAGAACAATGACTTTAACCTTGGAGACATAAATAAACACACCATGCTCGTGCCCCATAGATATTTGATGAAGATGACTGGGAATAAGCCTTGCATAGTCTTCCAGCCTTGGATTAAGGCGCTGCCACAGTCCACAATACTGGATGTCATGAATATTCCTCATTTGTTTTTACATCAGGAGGTTAATGCTTGCCTTAAACTCCTCTTGTCATGATATCATGGTGGATACCTGTGGCTCGACAGGCGGACTACTATGGATCCAACGCTGATCCACCAGATTACAGGATTGAGCATGCAGGGACCCAACCCTTAGTAGTTCTACCCAGGGAAGACCTCAGATATCTCCCTCGCACAATGCATCAAGGAGGAATATAACGAAGTTGAGAAGGGAAAGTGAGGCTACAAGGTAGCCTCTATTCAGGATGGTGCAGTGCACCTTTCTTGAAAATTTAGCTGGACCTCGCAGGAAAATGCGTGGAGGGGATGCAGATAAATTGGGTGAGTTACCTCATCAACAATCTTGATAAACACTATTGCGAAGTGCAGGATCAGGGATAGGAGTTTCACTTCAGCTGGCTACTCATGATGATTGCATTTTCACTTGGCAAATGCCGAAAGGATCCACCTTCTCGTAGATTGAACCATCGGAGTCGTTGGCCGTGAGGTTTTCACCTTATGGTATATGAATGACATGTCGAAGAAATGATAGTCGAACCCAATGTTCCATGCCTACTATCAACAACTAAAGGTTTCCATTGAATCATTCCCGCGCATGACACTGCACACCTTTCACACGTACAGACCACTAGCTAAGTTCCGCACAGATCCACACTTTATTTATATCACTGCATGCAAGGATGAGAGAAAGAAAGAATTATAGTCCTATTACAAGTTGACAGATGAAGATATGGAACAAATCACAAAGGAATGGTCAGAGGAATTCCAGACACCTATTGATGATGCATAACTCTCTAACCCTAACATCATAGGAAGCCCCTTGGTCACCTAGTTCGAGCATGCATGACAGACAAGTGCGAAGAAGAAAAATAAAAAGGAGGAAGTTTAGAACATAGAGACCGACGAGGAGAACATCACCTCAGAATAAAGTGGGTCTGGCTCGCTTGGAGGAGGAGGAACAGATGAAGTAAATCAAGAAGTAGGAGGGGAAGAAGGAGAAAAGAAAGGAGAAGGTGAAGCTACACCGCTGAAGGATACCCCTACTGATACTAGTAAGAAAGAAATGATACCCACACCTGTAAGCCCCAGCTGAAGGCTACACTCATAGAGGATGATATCGTCTTGGTCCGTGGAGCGATTTAAGATGCATCCGAAGATCTCTTGGAGAAATATGGAGCGAAGCAGGAAGAGTTGTATGTAAAGTTCAAGAAGGAGTTGAAGGAGATACAAAGAGGCATTCAAGTTATCCGCGCAGTACCTACTATGCCTTCCTCATCAGAGACTGCAGTGTTGGGCAATGAGCCAGCCCAACTTCGAAGACTTGCAGATGCAACAAAGGCTTGACTTCAGTGATTCCAAGAGGAGAAGGAAAAGGATACAGAAGCCCTGAAGAAAGAGAAAAAGGAAGTCCTAGAGAAACTAAGAGCTGCGCGGTACTGCATAACATCTTATGAAAATGAGAAGGATGAGTTTCAGGCAATGCTCGAGGAGGAAAAAACAAAGAGACATAGATAAAAGGACCAACTGCTCACAAAGTAGACTGTGGTCAAAGAAGTGGCGAGCAGAGAACTTCTCTCTGTGTCAAGCTTGGCGTAGGAGGAACATGAGGTAGTCGAGGTTCAAGTGATGAAGCTCGTTGAGGCCATCTAACAACTTCAAGCAAGGGTAACAGAGTTGGATATCCAAGAAGTACCAAGCACTCCGCAGGAAGTGTGTGACCAGAGGGAGGAAGCCGCTAAGAGAGCAGTTGGAAGGATCATGGTACTCGCCTGAGAGTGCAAACAACTGAGCGATAGAAGTGCGCATACCTACAAATGCCTCATGGAAGATCCATAACTTAGGAAGTTATAAGCACAACTACAAGAGGTGTGGTAGCAGGCACTGACAGTTCAGGCGCAGATGAAGTCACTCACTACAGACGAGAGAATGAAGATATCACAAGAACAACGTGTGGTCTAGCAGCACATTACTACCATCCATGGCATATTAATTGAAGTCACGTAGAGGCTACAACTGGTGCAGGATGAAGCCTACGTGGTGTTTGAAGAGATCGAAGGACAAGGTTCGCAACTGGACCAAGTGATTGCGATAGTGGAACAACACATGGAAGGGCCTATTACATAGAAAATGATCAGGAGTTCACTGAGAAGGAAGCTTAGGTGAAGTAGCAAGTCGAGGCAACTCGAGATAAGCTTGAGGCCTTCAAAGCAACATTTCCCAGATATGAGTGACTCAAGATGAGTCATAGGTGAGTGTTGGGGGCCTGTTGGCCCTCGACTAAGTTTTGGGGAAACATTGGTGAGGTTTGACCACCTTTTCGGACTTCAAAATGTTGGTCGAAGATGGAGCGCCAAGTCGGAGCTGAGATCGCGGGATCTCACTGGTTTTGTGGTCTTTGTGGGCCCAACATGGGGTTCTTAGGGTTTTGTAACGGGTATGGGATGTCGGCCCATGGGATTATCCATGATTAGACCTTTTTTTAAATGTAAAAGTATAAATAAGTAAATATTGTAAGGTAGAAGTAGCCTAGTGATGTAGTGATGGGGATGTAATTGGCTAAGTGCAAGAGGCAAGTAATTCTGAGCTGCTTTGTGCAACAAAACATGTATGTAAGGCTCCATGCCTGATAGAGGAGTTGGATCTATGCCTTGACCTGATTTTGGGAAGGTGTATCTGGTGCTTAGTGCATAGATCACATGTGCGGTGTGAAGCTTGGCTTTGTAACATCAACAGATTTAGCTGCAACATCATTATTTTCTGAAAATTTTGTTGAAGAAGAAATACTTCAAAGTTAAGGAAATATTTATATATTAGATTTAGAAGATTTATCTCTTCATTTTTTCCCTCTTTATGATGATAAGGAAATATATGAAAGGAGTGAGTAAAGTGATTCTTATAAAATATATTTTGATGAGAAGACAACAAAATTTAAAGAGTTGAGTTCTTCATTATTATTTTCTAAATTTTTTAATGAACACATATATGATAGTTATGATCAACAATTGATTATGTTGATTCTGAGTTTTATAAAAAAGAAGTTAACATATTGTCTTATACCTCTTCCTCACTTTATATAAATATGGAATAACCTTATTTTATCAAGAAAGCATATATTGTGTAACAACAATTCAATCTTTGAGAACAAAAGGAGGAAGCTTCAACAAAATTTTCAAAATTTTGTTGAAGTCTATTTGAAGGTTTTTATTAGTTCAAATAAAATCAGCTCATCATTTTTTCACTGTGAATGTGGGGTTCAATTTTATGATGAGTCATAAAAAGATAGATTGTTTCCTTTGATATTTAACGACTTAGAACTTAATGATCATAAGAAAAAATCACTTGGAGATGCATTAGTGGAACAATCTTATTTCATTAGTAGAACATAGATCCAAAAAATGGAGTTCAGTCTTTTGAACAAGTAAAACAATCATACAAATAATCATGTATTCATTTCTTATCAGTATGAATATCCTTTAGTAGTGTTCTTGGAGTCATCATGTAATGAGAGTTTTTCATCATTCTTTCACTGTAAATATGTATATAAATTGCGTGGTAAGTTGTCCATCACTCCTCTGTTGCAATCATTATTCTTGTTTTTCTTAGTCATTTGCAGTAAGAGAGTTTATAATTTAATTAATTAAATGCTTATTTGGTATCATTGGAAGTTTTCTTATGCATGACCAAGTTAAGTTCACCTTGATTAAGCAAGAATCTTGTATATAAATAAATTTGTAGTTTTATGTATCATTTCATTTTTCAGTAGAATGCTTTATTTCAATTTCATACTGGTTGTTTTCAGTTTGTGTACAGGTTTTAGGTATCAAGACAAAATAAGGATCATTTTGATAAGAGAGACAAAACAAAGAAATTTGGTCCATGAAGATGTGCTTAGATAGCCTGTAAATGGGAAATTCTTAAAACATTTTATTTATTAATATTTCACTCATTTTATTAGATATATGTATTTTATTTCATTTTCAAACCCTAATTGGTTTAAGAAATTATTTTATAAATTACAACTCAATTATGGCTAGTTTGTTTTCATTTCCTAGGTAATAATTTCTTCAAACTGATAGTAATTTTCAGTTGAAGAATATAATTCTATTTGTTTTGTGATCAATTAGAAGTTTGTTTGATATTATTTCAGAATTAGTTTTAGTTTGTTTGTTTTGAATAAATGAATCTAAACCTTTCTATCTTACTCAAATCTTTATAGAAATGATAGATCTAGTCAATAGAATTTAGACATGTTGTTTTATAAGATTGGTGAATTTTTTTATTCATTTTTTTATTTTAATTGAAAATGTATGTTTAGGGTAATATTTTGCAAATTAAGCTTTGATATTATACTATAACTTACTAGTTTTCTCAAGGTAAAACCTTAATCATAAAGATTTCAAAAATATAAATTTTATCTATAGGAAAATGTATAGATAGAATTGAGGGAAAATTAATCTCAAAGTATACCCATACATGTAGACAATTATATTTTATTTTATATAAAATATATATCATCCCTTGTGTTATATAACAAATTGATTACCCCCACTTCAAAGCAATAGAATGAAATTTAAATATAGATGGTGAAAGGAAATTTAATAATGAATTCATCCATCTTGTCCAAAAAGAGATGATGAAAGGAAATTCATAAAATGATTGCCCTCATCTAAAATAAATGAAATTATAAACATGAAGAGGATATGCAGATAGCTTCGTCGGGGCTATGGACCTCTGCTGGAAGTGAAGAAATACTTGTAATATCTATACATGTCATTTCTACATATATTTATTAATACTCTATTATTAATTCTTTGTCAGTGATTCCTGTATCATGATAAATTTATATTGATTACTTTAGACAACTCTTGAATAAATTTTAATAAGGAATTTTTTTATTACCCTTTCTTGAAATTTTTATGCAAGCACGTATCAATTTTTACCTATTGACAATATTATCACTTCTTATATAAGATTTTTAATAAAAGAAAGGATTAAATTTTATGTTTATTTGAATAAATAGTTTTAGAGAATAATGACTCTTTTACCCAATAATAAAAGGCACTTGGTATGCATGTTCTTCAATGCTTCGCAAGGAGAGACAATCCCCAGATGGAGCCTAATATTGTAACATAGGAAAATTCAAAATTTTTATTAGAATATGTTTTATTTCCTATTTACTTTGTTTATCTAAATGTTGATTTGATTTTGATCTAGTAGATTAAATTTTCTTTCCTTTTGTTCAGAGAGTTCTTTCGGATTCATCGCATAGGTTTTTTGATTTTTGACGTTTCAGACCAAACTAGTGTGGTCCATCATCAGGAAAGCGTTTGTGAAAAATGAAGGAAAAAAAGAATACAACAACGTATATAAATACTTGAAAAGTTTTTGTAAGGAGCCGACTTATTGAAAATGAAATCAATAATTATAATTTTTTTAAAGATTATAATTGTTTGTTTAATTAATTAATTATTTGTTTTAATAATTAATTACTTGTTTGTTTATTAATTTTTATTTTTATTTAAAAAGAGCCGACTGGACAATGTTTGTAAATTAATATTTAGAATTATTCATATTGGCTAGGGTAGGGATCCAATTTTGACTAATTTTCCATCCATCATCTCTGTTTAGATTATTAGGTTGTTTTTCAATTTCGATTGCTTCTCTGAATTTCCTATTGTGATAGTGATCTATCCTGGCAAGGATTTTGGTTTCTTCAATACAAATGTGATGTTTGGTTTTATCTGAGTGTTCTGCGAGAGCTGAGGGACGAGTGCGATTGTGTTTGATGTCAACGGCGTGTTTAAATTTTGTTTTAAACTTAGATTTTAATTTCTTTGATTTAGTTTTAATCGTTTAAAATTTTATAATAGTTATGTGTTTTGTATCGTTCTTGTATATATATATATATATAATATTTTAAACTAATAAAATAACGTTTGCATGTAGGTCGCGAAAGGTTAAATCTGGAGATCGATGGCCTATATTTTCTCACAGGCATAGATCAACACTTCTCATCATTTTGTGGTTACCGAAGGTTCCTTTGTAATTCAAATCTATTGCTATTGGATCACCGAGATGTCGGATCACCAGTCTCTGGGATGGTAAAACTTTAACAAGAACCAGACTAATGACCCGATCTGGTGCCACATCACCCACCAAGAAAACACTAATAAGGCCAACCAGTAGATGCCACGTGGGCACGTGGAACTTGCCATATGTATGGGTTAGCACAATAGATATAGGTGACACATGACTTACTTGTCCAC
>ML871399.1:0-13957 GCA_009831015.1 Picea engelmannii
AAAATGAAAATTACACATACACAAATGAAATATAGACATAAAGATTCAAATTTTGTTAGAAACTATAACATTTACATGATACAAATTCAATCATACAACTAGTTACTAGTACTAATTACTAATACTACATCAATGATGATCAAATGACAAACACACAAGAAATTAGAATCATAAGATGCAGAATTCTCATTAAGTCATCAAAATTGAAATGTATTATGTACATAGATACTAAATCGGAGTTACTGATACTATAGGTGGGAAAGCCAATGGCAAATACAAAACAGGGTAGATACTAGAACCGTAGATGGAAGAATCTCATAGCTCATGAGTCGTGACTGTCAGTAGTCCTCCATGTCATAATCATCAAAATCAACATCACTACCACTGCTCTCTCCTCCATCCTCCTCCTCCTATATATCCAATCCAATCTGTGCATCTAATACCGAGTCAGAGTCACTGATGCTATAGGTGGGAATGCCAATGGCAAATACAAAACAGGGTAGATACTAGAACCATAGATGGAAGAATCTCATAGCTCATGAGTCATGACTGTCAGTAGTCCTCCATGTCATAATCATCAAAATCAACATCACTACCACTATTCTCTCCTCCATCCTCCTCCTCCTCCTCTATATCCAATCCAATATGTGCATCTAATGGTGTGGAGGATGACCGCTCAGGAGGATCATCATCATCAAAAGTGACTAGCTCTAGCATTAGTTCATTAAGATCCAAGTTGGCTAATGCCAACTAAACACTGTTGTCCAAACCCATATCATCAAGAAACACATGCCACATCTTTGTCTTTCCCTTTAACCACTCCTCCCTCTGCTTGTAAATAACACGGAGTTTGGTGTGCACATACAACACTCTCTACCCTGGATTGCTCAAGCCTACGCTTCTTCAAACTGTTCAAATTCCCATATGTGCTCCAATTCCTCTTGCAACAAGAGGATGAAGTAACCCAAGAGAGGAGCCTCATGGCTAATTGTTGTAGAAGAAGGCGTGTTGCCCCATGAGTTGCCCACCAAGCATAGGGATTCTTAACCCCCTGTCTCTAAGCACATGATAGCCTCCAAATCTCCTAGTGCCCATTGAAAATGACAAAAGAAAGTGAAAAAATCATGTGACACATGCCCTGAAATAAAGACACATTTAGGGCATGTGTCCGACATGTGTCCTAACATATCTATGTCAGACACGTGGGATATGTGACACGAAGGCCCTGGGGACCATGTCCTATTACAAATATATATATATATATATATATTAATGAAAAAAATGAATATATTTTGTATTTTTATTGTTTCAAAAATTTTCCAATGTCCCTAGGTCAAGACCCTTGGCAATTTTTTGTCGATGTTTGCAACATTGATAGTTCGCACTCTCCTAGGCTTTTCCACAAACCATTTCGCATTGAGTGCAAATGTATCCATGTGAAGAGGAGTATTCAACTTAGCCCACCTATTCTATATGATGGCTTGGATTTGTTCGAAAAGGGCCAATGTAGCATCCCTCTAATGAGTAACAAGAACAACTCTAACATCCCCTATCAATCAATAGCCTCATAAATTTCTATTAGCTTTCAAGGGTTACTCCAAAAGTGTTTTCACCTAGCTAGCAAAGTGTTAGGTCTCCTAGTCCCTCGGTGGTGCTTGTTGGACATATGAATAGCTCAATTTGAGTGGATGCTTTACCTTGGATAGAGTGCTAGCATAGTGCACTTACCTAGGAGGTTGTTATCCTATGTGGCATGATGACCAACCCATTGGGTGCACACATTGAGGGAGTCAGTTGCTTGATTAGGAGAGATACCTACCTAGGATGATGAACATTAGGCACTGGAAGGAGGGCACATAGCCCTAAGGGCATGGGACCATGTGACATACACCTTGGAAGTTGGATACTTCACTTGAGAACGTTTGGGTTGAGGAGCATACTTCATGGAGGTTGGTTGTGGACCAGAACACATGTCGAGGTGAAAAATTGGAGCAAGTAACTACCTTGGCACACATGTTGAGGAGTGTTGGGCAAAAGAGGACTCGATCCACAAGCAATCTAATCTAATTCTCAAGATAAGGTCTCCAAGTGAACCGCTCTCTCTCCAAGGTTGTGCACATGTCAAGACAAGGTTCCTCAAGTGGTGCACTCTCCAAGCATCTACTAAGAGTGTCAAGCGCTCCTCATCAAAAGGCTCCTCACTCTCTAAGACAAGCATCCAATACTCCAATGTTCCTCATCAACATGTGTCCTAAGTCCACATACAACCCCAAGCAATGTGCCCTCAACCCAAGCATCCTCAAGTGAAGCGCTCATCCTCCCAAGGCATGCCAATTGGTCCCAATGCTTCTAGGGATAAGTGCCCTCCCTCCTACTGCCCATTGCTCCTCCTCCAAGGTAGATCCAACATCCATGAAAGCACCCATCCTCCTCAATAGGCATGCCATGTAGAAGATATCAATGCCACATATGATAACCGCCTCATCAAGGAATGTGCCACATATAGTGCCAAGTCCAAAGTCGAGCAACCAATAATAGAAAGCTCTCCAAATGTCATCAACCAAAAGGTCTAAGATACAACTAAGGGATTAGGGTTTCACCATGCACCTCACATCACATGAAGGCACCCCTAGCATGGTATAAACACTTTTGGATCAACCCAAAAGCTAAGAAACACTTATCCCCACCTCATCTGATCCCCCTCCTCTCCCAAACCCAAGTCTTTCCTTATGAACCAATGGTATGACGAGGATTGTAAAGCTCTCCATAGCCAACTTCAATTTTCCTTTATTCACAATCACTCTTCCTATCTAGAACTGAGAAATTCTCAATGTTGCCTCCTCCACCACAAGAAATGCCTCTATATATTAGAGAAGAGGCATGAATTATGTGTTTCCCTTTTCTATTCCCACAAAACCTTTTGCCACACCATCTCTCCTTGCCACTCCCCCCTCCCTCCATGTTCTCTCATACTTCTGCACTCTATGAAATACCTAGGCAGCGCTTGACCCAGGTCACTTCCACCCCCAACCTTTGCTACTTATTCTCATACCAAGATATTTGAGAGGTAGTCAAAGTTATGAACATCGACAAAGCAGTGGATAAGGAGGGATTTCAGGCCAAGTTCTTCAAACATGGGCTTGACTCCCTCGATCCTCACATTATCAACTTGTTTAATCATGTTGTTAGCATAGGTTTCCCACCATGTTATCCACCCAATTCACAGATCAGATTCCAGTGGAGATCGTAACAATTATAGGACAATTATGGTTGGTCTTACATTCTCGAAGCTCTACACTATTGTCCTCGATTTGATGCTTTCTGAAGAGCTTGAGTGGAGACACCTTACAACTAGAGAACAAGTTGGTTTTCGACCTGTCTATCAAACCATTGATCATATCCTTACAAGATGAGACATCATTGAGTAGGTGTGGCATTGCTCTTCAAAATTCTATTACTGCTTCATAGACTTCCAGAAAGCCTTTTACTCGACTCCACAAGAGGCTATATTCCATAGGCTTATAGATATTGGCATTTCTGAGACTCCACTGGAAACCATCAAGTGCCTATATGAGTCTATCCTGGGTCATCTCCACACAACACACAGAGTGGAAAATTTCATTAGGAGTAATATTGGGGTCAAGCAAGGGTGCCCGCTATCTCCCTCCTTGTTTGGGATTTACGTTGATGAGTTGGAATCATTCCTTTATGGGCATACCTATGATAGTGATGGGTGCCTCCACCATGTATTGATTTCTATACTTCATTTTGTTGATGGTTTGATCCTCTTAGCCTCTTCCCTAGAGCGTTTGCATACACATTTGGATGCATTAACTCTTTTCTGTGACCTTCAATAGTTAGTAGAACTAAGGTTATGATCTTCAACAAGATGGAAAAGGTCTTCATTGATTACCATTTTTTCTTTAGAGGGGAGGAGATCAAGATCACCAATTCCTACACATGCTTGAGGGTTTAGCTCTTAGGGATCCATTTCAGTTTGAGACATGCTCTCCAACCCCAAGTTAATAAAGGCTACGGATCCTTAGCCCCGCTCAAGAAATAGTGCTTCCAACATCACTTAAAGACATCTTGTCCAAGATGTCTCTCATGAATTCCATTATTCGGCCCACAATGTTATATAGTTTAGAGGTTTGGGGGGCTTGTTTGTTAGAGTCTAACTAGGCCACCACTGAGAGGGTGCAAACCCTTCACCTTCAACGCTTCATCAAGATGCAATTAGACAGTCTCACACCCATCTTCCTTGCTAAGTTTGGTGCCTGCCTCCTTTGCCTTGAGACTGTTTTCAACTTGGTCTCACTCATCCACCATGTTCGAGGCTACACAGACATAGTGGCAAGGTGTAACTGGTACTCATACCTAGCCTACTATTTATTAGAGTTCATTGCTTTGCCTAGTCCCCCCAAACAAGATCGTGGTTGGTTTGTGAGGGTTTTGAATCTTTTGGCATCTGTGGGTATCTCAATGGACCACCTCCCCTAGTATAAATATTCACTTGATGCCCCTGGCCACAACCTACCGACTAGGAAAGAGTTGAATAGGATCACCCGAGACAACATCTACAAGAACTATACAAAGATCACTTTAATAGAACCACTAGGCAAGTTTCGATCGAAGATGGCCCTTTATGTACAAAATTTCATGGAGCTGAGGGGTGGACTTACTATCCGCCCTTCGTACACACATCGTCACTAGATGCATACTCTTTGCATCCCCTTTGTCCAATTCTAAGTGGGTTCACATAGACTTCAAGTGGAGGTAGAGCATCGAATTGATCAGTGAGACAGTGTTGATGATTGTAGCTCAGACATTCCACAAGGTGCGTCTAACTTGTGGAAATCGTCATTTAATGACTCCTAAAAGACATTCACTTTATTAATTAATTAATAAAGTGAACGTCTTTTTATAAAGTGAGTTTAATTTAATAAGGTGCCTAAGTTTTGGCACTAGTGACTTAAATTAAATGTGAGCCATTGATCTAACAGGACAATGAGATTTAATCTCGTCCATTGAGATTAGGGATTTGGCCCAACTCAATGTTATAAAAAGACAGCAAAGGGAAGAGTCAAGACACAATTAATTATTCACAGTAAGTGAGTAATTAGGCGAGGAGAGATCAGGGCAACAACAACTGCACACAAATCAAGGCAGCATGCACATGGTCGTACAACAGATCCGTACAGCAATCAAGCAGCAGTAGACAGGCAGCACGTGTGAGCTGCAGAGATTTATTATAGCAGAAAATCGGTCGTACAGATCCGTACAGACAGCCTCAACAGATCAGTTTCATGCAAATCGAGGCATTGTGATTTATCAGGTTTGCAGGGTGTTTGTGGATTTCTTTCTCAAATCCATTCTCCAGTGTATGAGAGCTCTTGTAAGTTCCGAAGTTATTTTGAATGCAGAACTGATCTTGAAGAGCAGAAAATAATTGTCCATGTGTGATTTTGCTTTTCTAGTTTTCCGCTGCAAAGTTAAATAATTCCAGTAGTGTAAATCAGATTTGATCTCATTTATCTAGGCACTGGTTTTAAAGAAATTAACAAACAAGATCTGCTAGCTATGCCATCTTCGGGAGGTTGAGACGGAGAAGCATTTCATTTTTCGCTATCCCCCTTACTATGAGATTTGCATGCTATTTGACTCTCTGTTTAGGGAGTCACAAACACTTTCCTATTTCTTTTGGTATCCTAACCAACAATACTTGGTTCTTTACATGTAGGAGGTTCTCAAACTTCGATCCCAAATTCTCTTGCCACCTCCTAAACCAACCTCCCGCCAAATGATCACTTCTTCTTGGTGAACCCATCTACTAGGGGTACCAAGAGACAGATCATTCGTAGTATGGCCCCAAACTCTAGATCAATGCAAACTCGAGGGACTACCCCTAATTCTCAATGACCCCAGAAACATGGCCATTCCAAATCCCACATCAGCACCCAAAAGAGTCCACCCAAGCCTCAATGGCAAGCAACATTGTCCAAATAGCAACATAGCGCACATCCAATTTATCTTCCAGCCTCTCTTCTAGACAATGTTCTATCCGAAGCTTCCTCCATTTAGCCACAAATGTTAGGAGAGCGAGTGATAGAGGATCCTAATTTTCTCTCACTCTTTGTATTTCAAATTCTAGGTCCATTTCTCCCAAATCTATTTTCAGTGATCAGAACTCAGTTTAGGTCTTAGCTTATTAGAGCAATACCTCACTTTATTTTATTTACTTTTTGCTTCTTTCTTAAATTAGGAGCCATCCTCTGTGCTCCCACTTTGTATCAACACATGCACTCAGTAATTCCCATTGACCTACTTTTGTGGTCATTTATTGGACATGAATACAATTCTCTTGTCTTAACTTAGTTTTTCCAGTTTAAAATTATGAATTCCATAGTGAATTTTGAGGCTATAAGAAAGGAACCCAAAGTACTTCTAACTTGTTCAAACAATAAAGTGCGCTAGAATTCCAAAGGCAAGGTTGGAAGTCTCACCAATACAAGGATTGAAAAAAGAGAGTCCTTAAAATGGTTGAACCCCACTATTCAATGTTTCATGAATGATCATGCACTTCCCAACATTTTGGGACCTCCTTCAAAATCCACGTCCCTATCTTTACAATCTAAGAAAAACACCAAGAAGTAACCTCTTGGCAGCAATTTTATAACCACATTGTCCTGAACTTTCCAATCCTCTTTTAGCCATTTGGTTATCGTTCCCGCTAAAAGCTAAATATCCATGAGGGGCATATCGAGATTTATTTCTGAAGAGGTTAGACATAAAATGATTGTAGGTTGGGATTGAGAATGAGCATGGGTGTTTTTAAAAGCTGAAACACCCTACTTGACTTTGTGTGATTTGTAAATTGTTGTAGATATTCTACTATAACAATTTGTCACAACAGATCTTAAACTACTCTGATATCTTGGATTTTTGCAATTTATTTCCTTAGATCTCATATTAGTTAATTACTAGCTTTGCTTGAAATTACGAAAGAACTGAATTACGAAAAAATGAAAGAAATGAGCAAAAGAACACACCATCCACACACAAATGAACACAAGATATATCCTAGGAAACCCAATACGGGAGAAAACCCAGCTATAAGGTGAGGCCTATGCTCTGCTCTCTTTTCTTCAGTTCTGGAAATGCAAATACAAAGAAAGGGGAACTCACTGTGGATTTTCCTTTGACACAGTGGCCTGTATGGCTGCTACAGAGACTTTCCCTCCTCTGTTATGCGCTCAAAATACCACTCCTAGCTGCTATGCTCAACTATGGAACAAGTACAATGCTAAAGAATGGAACCCTTTCTCCTAGCAACCTGGTATTTAACATAGCCCGATAGCCATCCAGGGTTAAGGTTTTGACTTCCTCAACCCTCAATTAGTGATAAGGTTTGGACCTTCTAGAATATTCTTGAAAATCTACATGTGGCTAGCCCTACATGTTTGAGTAATGGGGCTTGACGTGGCATCCACTTGCACCATGGTGGTCAACACAGTAGTTCAACTTGCAAGAGGCATAACTTTCACATACGAACACCGATTGAGGCAATTCTTGCACCATTGGAAAGGTCTTGATGTGTAGAATATGGCATCTTCCTCCAAAGTAGGTTTTGGACAAAAAAATGTTATTTGATGCCTCAAAATGGCTCCGGAATATTTCAAACATTTTCCAACCCCCAATTTTCCAAATTGGGACTTGTCACTAAAATGGCTCTGCAAGTCAATTCCTCCAATTTTTTTTCCACCCAAAAAGTACCAAGATAGATGACAAACTATATAATGATCCAGTCCGGATCATTGGGGATAGGGGGGGAGTTTTTCCCACCCTTTTTTTTCAATGGATATTCTAAATGGAGAGATTCAAAGAAAACCTCCCTCTTCTCTAGCAATCATGCTTGTTGCCCCTAGTACTACTACATGTCACCCACAACAAGAAGGGATAAAGATTTGCAAGAAGATATCCTTTTGTGCAATGGTTGATACCCTTGCGACCATAAGAAAGGAACCCAAGGTACTTCCGACTTGTTCAAACAATAAAGCATGTCAAAATTCCAAAGGCAAGGTCAGAAGTCTTACCCATACTAGTATTGAGGAAGAGAGTTTTTAAGATGGTTGAAACCTGCTATCCAAAGTTTCATGTACAATCTTGCACTTCCCGTCATTCTAAGACCTCAATCAAAAACCACATCCCAAGGGCGAACACCTCTACAAAAAGAAATTGAAATTGAAATTTGTAGTGATGTCCACCAAAGACCATTATAGGTCAAAGGGATTGGTGACTACAACCAACAGTATTAGCCAAGCAAAAGAGAGAAGTGAAAAAAGCACCCCTAAAATGAAATTAAATGAAATGAAAAATGATTACAAGAGCATCTTGAAATGAAATGACATAAACATAGGTCTACAAGGAGGTTATCCCAAGAAGGTAAATCCTAGAAAGTGAAGGAGAACCTTTGACATAGCCTAAGTTAATATGCAACTACAAGGAGAGCAAGGAATTCACCTTGTTCATCATTTGAATCAATAGTGTAGATGTCAACATCAAGTGTCTATTGAATAATGTCCTATGGAGAGTGCCTTAGGGAGTAATCCTAGGCAACAACAACACTCTTCTAATAGTGGTCGAGGCGGAGGATGAAGAAGAAGTAGAAGTACTCCTAGCATCTAGGGCCAAAGAACTAGTAGAAGAAAAGAAACTAGTAATGCATCTTTGAGCACATGTCCTATAGTGGCAGCATTCTCGAGTAGTTTCAATCCTCCTAGGAGCCCTCAATGGGCCACAATCTAGAGCTTGGATGGTGTGGGCCAAGGAGCAATGTTGGATGGTCCTAATGTTTTCCAATTGAGTGGCTATAGGGTGCTTTACTCCCCCAGTGTACCACATAGGATGAATAGGGATAATCTAGGTAGTACTCGTAGAAGGGCTCTACAGTAGGTGTCATTTGAGATAAAATGCCTCTCTAATGTACAAGGCAAGGCACCATTGGTCGGAGTATTTGAAGAATATTAATAAATATCTATTCGAGTCCCTATAGAGGCAATGGAACCTCCCTCTAATATCATAGTAGACAAGAAATATAAAGATAAAGTGATCCTCAATCTCTACTTCAAGCAAAGCAAAGAGCAAAGTCTATATATCAATTTTTCCTTGGGAAGATGGTTATCTATCTCAACCCTCAACTCGTACAAACCCAATAGTAGCGAACTGAGAGGAAAGTGAATTTTATGCAATAAATATAATTGAAGATAACATAGCTAAACAACAAGTCCATCAAAATCTAGATGAAGTGCTCAAAATAAAAGGCCAACTTGAGACTCAAAAGCCCAAACAGTGTGATCTTAAAAACTTGGGTGAGGCTCTTGTAGATACCCCCTTGATCATATAAATAAATTCTTCCTTCGGGGGGGAGAGGAGGGGAGGATTGTCAAGGGAACTTGAGTAGGGAGGGAGGTAGTCAATCAAAATACCCCCTAACACAAGGAATGATCATGCCTCGAAGAACCAACAAGGATGTTTCTCCAATTGACCAAGGATGCAAGTCTCTCAGAAGAACAAAATGCCATAAAGGGGTATATATCTCATCTTAGAGAGAATTTTTCCATCTACTGTACTCTATGAAGATAGATGATAAGCCTAAGAGTTGTCTCAGTGTGAAGGGGCTATGCACTAAACTCTACTTGTACAATATACTGAGGAATGGTCTATTGGCACCGAATAAGATGTTGAAGCATGATAGTTTGGACCCTCTCAATGCAAGACCACTCTGTATGACCAAAGCTAACACCCCATATCTGAAATCCACATAAAACAATAGGTGCTTGGTGAGGGCATCAAAGAGCTTCATCTTAGATAATATGTCCTGGAAAAGAATCTGAAAGCATTGTCTCTCAAGCATGGCTAATAAGGCATACTTTTTACAAACCCACCAATGGAATGCAAGTTTCATATTGAAGGTGGAACCCATGAATTAGACCCCTAATTAGGTATAAGAGGTTGTAATCTCCACAAGTTTCCTTTGAAAAGAAAAATGATACTTAGACAAGGCCTCTTTGGTTGTATTAAAGATCATAATCTTGGTTTTCCCAACATTCACTATTAGCCACAAAAGATTACAAAACTAACCCAAAGCATCACACTACCCCTTTATCCCCTCTGGAGTGGAGGCAAACAATGCCATATCATCTGCAATAAAAGGAGTGAGATGAGGACCTGGGGAAGCAGATAACCATCCTCTAGTTAATTAAACTCCTTAATGAATTGTTCAAGCTCATTGATGTATACCCAAAAGAGGATGGGGTAAAGAGGACACCTTTGTTTGACACCAATAGTTCTCTTAATACTCTTGGAAAGCTAGTGAGACATGCAAAAAATGCCCACCAAAGTGTCATAAGCCGCACGACAAAAAAAACCAAAAGATCAAGTACCCCAAGGGTATGAAGCCGCTCGATGAGTAAGTGTCTGGGAACAATGTCAAAGGCCTTCTAAAAATTGACAAAAAAACAACAAACCTTCAAGGACCTTTATTTAGCTTCCTAAATGATAGCTAAAAGAGTAAATATGTGTTCCACTGTTTGGTAACCCCTCTTAAAGCCACCCTATCCCCTAGCTCTCCACACGAGCCTCTCAAACCAACTAGAAAGCTAAAGGTCAAAAGTTGTGGAATAAAGGTTAGTGAAGGTATGGTCAATCATGAGTCATGTAACTATTGGGATCTAAAGCATCCTTAGATTTGTGTACAAGGTCCATGATATGTTTGGACCAAGGAGGGAAACTTAAACAAACAACCTCGTTGAAAAGGATAGCATGGGTATCATGCAAGGGTACTATTATCCCCCAAAACTACACCGTAAAATATAAGTTCATAAATATCATCAGCACAAGATTGGAGTAACTTAAGAGGTTGCCCACTGTCACCATGGCAGCTCTCCTCTTGCTTTATGATTAGCAAGGCCAACAAAAGGGGGGTATCCTTATTCTGTTATTTGGATTTTTCTTTAAGCTCTACATACTCTGGATATTCAATAAGCTAAATTCAAGAATAAAATATAAAAAGATAATGGTTGGATCTACCACTACTAGTGCCTACCATTTGCGCTATAGAATATGAGTTAGAACATGGCTCTAAAATGGCAGTGGAGAAATCTAATGGGGTATCCCACATTGGATAAGTCCCAAAATATCTAGCACACTAGTCTACATATCAATGTTGGGTAGAAAAATCCAAATATCAAAGGAAAAATGTCCACACACAAACTTTTGTTGTAAAGAGGTTTAGTAAAGGGACGGGATATAACCACAACAATCCAAAGTTGTAGATTTAGCACAATTTGGTGGATAGAGAAAAATCCACATGAATCCTAATACAATGAACTTCCAAGGTTTTAATCACAATTTAAGTTCATAAATGCTTTATAAACCAAGGAAAGGTACATCCATGTTATCTTATGAAAAAAAATCAACCCATTAAGCAAAAAACTTGCAGCATTGACAAAACAATACCAATTTGCAAAAAAGAGAGAAGATGGTAAAGACACAACAATTCGTTTCATTGTCATCTCTAGGGGAAAATAGTGTTCCAATAAATGGGGAAAAAAACTCCAAGGATCCAACCCTTCGCACAATCTTCATATTCTACTTGAATAGATAGCAAATGTAACTCTGTAGAAGAGGATCGATTCTGTTACAAATAAAACATTTTTTTTACTCCTACATCACAGCAAAATACATCGAACCAAGAGTCCATTTGATATAGTCAACATTAATCTTCCAAAAAATAGTTCCTTCATTAATTTCTTGCCATACCCTAATTTGTCTCTTGTATTTAATTCTAGTCACAATGCTTTCTCCTAGGCAGCTTTATAATATGTAGTAAATGCATAGGTCCTTCCTTTGTGTTATTCGAACGGACCATTAACCAACAATGACCAACATTCATCAAGTTGCACATCTCCTATCCTTTTTCATAAGTCCTTATTTGTTGAAAATGGCCTCTTGTGGCCATAGATATGCCCTAATGAATTTTGTGCTATAGTTGTCATCCAATAAATGCCTAATCAACCACAATCATCAAATCTACCCTTGGTAGATCTATACCATATTGATAGTGTGCAACAACTCCTTAGTGTTTATATTAAAAATTGATCTCCCATTTTATTTGGGTGAAAACCCAAGCTATGCCTCTCTGGACCCTCATACATCCACGTGCCTAGGTTTTATGTCCATCGGATCATAATCATCCAAAGGCTCTGTGGAATTATGCCATCGGTCTCTAATTGTGATCTACCTGCCATGTGTCACTTGTTTGTTGTGCCACCTAGCACCATCTGTCCACATGCCAATCCCTTATCTCGCTACATGGTGCTAGCTATCTTGGCAGCGGGAAGGAATTGTGAAAGTAATGTTGGAGGTTTCACATTCCACATCCTACATTATAGAATTATGGAATGCAAAGAGAATGGAATGCACAAAGGTGTGAAGGATATGTGGTGCGTAAGGGGTGGGATAATGGCATGTGGAGAGAAGAGATGAGGGATGCAATGCATGGAGGTAGGCAATGCAGTAAGGGTTGATGCAACATGTAGAGAGATGGATGCGGTGCAAAGCAAGAAATGTGCAGGTGCAAAGAAAGATAACGTGGAGATGGATGTGAGCTCCACACTGCACATCCACAAAAGGATTAAGTCTCGAGATGAAAAGGCTAGGCCCAGGACTCAAAAAATAGGCTAAGGAAGGAAAATTTGTCCTTCTTGATCCACCAAAGCATTTCCAAGCTTAAGGGAGGTAGGTGAACCATGAATAATGATGATGAAGAGTCTTCCCTTGCTTAGAATATTGCATGCTTGAAACTATGATATACAATAAATAATCAACAATTAGTGTTGTCAATTGGGTTTAGGTCGGGTGGTTGGGAGGAATGATTTTTATCCTCCCCACCCAAGTTCAATTCCGCAAGTGTCATGTTCAGCTCATAATGAGTATATTGTTGTAACGGCTTTGAGCCCTATTGTTGACTGGGCTTGTACCCTGAAGATTCTAGGGTTTACCCTAGGTACCATCCTTGAAATGAGGGGAAGTACTCGGGGGTTTTCCTCGAGCAGTGTAAACTGGAAAACAAAAAAAAAACAATTAGTGTTTTGGTGACCCTTGCAAATGCTTGGAAATTTACAAAAACTTTACCATGTCATTTTGTGCTCTAACAGGTCCCGCTCCCATAATTGAGGAACTCTAACTAAAGGCCATCAAGGTCAATGACTTTATTATGTTAACCTTATGGATAGCATTACAGATGTGGTTGCGTGTGAAGAATGACAAGAGGAAGGGGGAGAGGAAACTTAAATGGGGGGATGGCTAGGAACATTGTAGCAAGAGGAGGCATGGCTTCTTGAACACTAGAACACACACAAAGTCTACATGAGTAAAACATTGGAGAGTGAGCCAAGTCCATGGTCACTCAAGCCCAAAACCTTCACCATTCTTGCAAAACCTATTAAAATTAATGTTGTTATCAAGTTATTTTCAATTTACTAGAGCATTCAATGCATTTCCAAAACAACAACATAAAGAGGATCACTGAAAGAAACACAATCACAAGGTACACAACATTTTCTCCTAGGAAACCCTCATGGGGGAGAAAACCCAGCAAAAACTTCCTCAATAATAGATTGCCAATACAATGCCAAGACTAAGACCAAAACACCAAGAATAAACTAGGACTGAGCATGTGCCTCTCTTCTCCTTCCTCCTGCAACTGCAACTGCCTTCAAAAGATGAGCACTAGAAGAGTGAGTGAGTGAATGAATAAGTGAGGCACCATCCTCACTTATAAATACTAGTTGAGGAGGCACTAGGGTTATGTCTCTTCACTTAGTAGGGTCGACTTCTTCCAAGAGTGGTTAAAACCACTTTATAAACCCTAGGGGCCGACTTTACAAATACCACC
>ML871399.1:14057-25312 GCA_009831015.1 Picea engelmannii
TATCACAGATAATGCCTCAAATTATGTTGCAGCTGAAAGGATGTTAGAGGAAAAGCATCGTACCATTTGGTGGATTCCATGTGCAGCCCATTGTTTGGACCTCATGCTTGAGGATATTGGGAAAATTGAATGGGAGAAAAAAACAGTGGAACAAGGTAAAAGCATAACAAGGTATATTTAGAACCACACATGGGTTTTGAACCTTATGAGAAAAAACATTGGTGGAAAAGAGCTTGTTAGGTCAGCTATCACACGTTTTGCAACGAATTTTCTTACGTTGCAATCCATGATTGACCAAAAAGCCAACATGAGGAAGATGTTCTCTTGTGATGAGTGGAATGCATCTCAATGGAGCAAGAAGGCTGAAGGCAAAGAGATTGTTGAAAAAGTGTATGAGAAAGCATTTTGGAAAAGGGCAGAGGAGATAGTGCTATTTAGTGCGCCTCTTGTGAAAGTCTTGAGAATGGTGGATGGTGATAAACCAACCATGGGTTTTGTTTATGAGGCCATGGATCAAGCCAAGGAGGCAATAAAGGAAGCATATCAGGGTAAAAGACAAAAGTATCTTCCTTTGTGGAGAATCATTGATGAAAGATGGAATAAATAACTCCATCGGCCTTTACATGCGGCAGGATATTACTTGAATCCCAGGTAAGTAGTAAGTAATTTCAAAGTTTTTAAGATATATTATTAAATTTTAATTGCAAATGTTTAAACTTTAGCTAATGTTTCAAAGTTCAAACTCATTGACTCTTAAGTTTTAACTCTTTGAAAGGTACCATTACACAAAAGATTTTGAAGCAGATGGGGAGGTAAAAGAAAGATTATACAAATGCATTGAGCACATGGTCCCTGATTCCAACAAACAAGATGAGATACACAACAAACTCTTGCATTTCAATGAGAGTATTGCTACCTTTGGCATGGCTATGGTTGTTCGAAGTAGAGCAAAAGATCCACCAGGTAAGTAATTGTAAAGTCTTTCAATTATATTATTCATGGAAAAAATTAAGTCAAACTTTCAAACTCCTTTGCTAAATCTTCTTTGTCTTTACATGCAGCTTATTGGTGGCAACAATGCTTCTGGGTGCGAACGCAACTAGAGTGTTTTTGAGCGTATACACACCAAGAAGAGAAATCGTTTAGAGCAAAAACGGTTGAATGATATGGTATTTGTTCAATATAACCTTAGGTTGAGGCGCAACCAGTTGCTGAACAAGACCCTTGAATCCAACAACATATTCTTGGATGATGTTGATCCCTCATCAGATTGGGTTGTGGAGACTCAACCAACAACTTTTGACAATGAAGACCTTTCCTGGATGGGTTTGGATCCCCAACCACATCAAGAGAATGTGTGCACTGATGTTGCAATTGTATCTTTGCCTTCTGGACCAGGGGAATCAAGCCATGCTCGGAATCCCCCTATTGAGTCTACTCATGTTGAGGATGTAGATGATGACTCTGAGTCTGAGTTTCAGTATGCAAATTCAAATTATTATATTGTGTAGTCTCTACTCTCTAGCCTCTAGCCTAGACTCTAGAGTTATTTTTGGACTTTATAGGCCATTTAGAGCCTTTTTGATGATGCATTTTGATTCAAAAATTCATATGACTATGGAGTGCACTTACTCTTAGTGCTATTTTGGTTTTATACACTGTTAATTGTTATATATATTATATATATGAGAGACTTTGCAAATTTGTGTATAATGGTTTGGATTCACATGGATGCACATGAATATGTATTTTTTTTTCAAAATTTGAATATTTTATGTATTTTTAGTCAACGATTTTTTGATTCGGTTTTTTTCCGGTTCTGGTTCCGGTTTTTTGGGTCGACCAATTCAATGACCGGTCCAGTTCTGGTAACTTTGCTTCTACCACCTCCAGAGAAACTCCCGACTCTAGTTGGAATCTAACACATCCAACCCCCTTCACTGCATGCATGGTGCTAGCCCCACATCTCACATAGCAATCTGAGTCTTTATCTGAAACATTAAGGAACATCAACCTCATTCTCGTCATACGACGAGATGAGCCACTGTCCACAGCCCATCCCAAACTCAAAAAAAAATTTACTACCCAGACTTGTTGCCCTCTGCCCAGATCCCTACTGGAGGCTGCCCGCTGCCCAGATCCCTACTCGAGGCTGCCCGAGGTTGCCAGCAGCCTCCTGTTGCTGCCCGGGTCCTTTTCTAGGCTATCTAAGCCCTTTCTAGGTATTGCATGGCTATGTTGCCCCGTTGCCTAAGGCACCTGCCCGCTTCTCGGACAATTCTAGGGCTGCCCAAAAATTTCTGGGCAATTTTCTCGCTGCTTGACGTACCTTCCCCCCTGGCCCGAACCTTCCTAGGCTGTCCTGGGCTGCCTGACACAATCTCGGCAAGCTGGGATGACTGTTGGCCCTCCTGGCCCACGACTACTTGCTGGCCTACAACTTGTCGATTGCTATTCCACGCTGGTCGGCGCTCCCCTACCCGCGAGTCATCCCTCACTCAGTCGATCTCTCTAGTTGCTCCCACGGCCTAAGCCTCCGCCCAACTGCTCTGCGACTGTTCCCAATGACCTCCTGCTATCGGCTGACACCTCCACTAACCGACGACTGTATCTTTTACGGCTGCTACCCGCGACCACTTACCTCTGGCTGGCTGTTGCAATCTGAGCCGACTCTTCTCGCAACCAACGACTCTCTCTTTGTAAACCATGTGACCCTCACTCCTTGTTTTTCCCCACCCGTCGTCAATTTTTGCTGACTGTAGTCCGCTACTAGATGTGACCTTCGCCTTTGCAACCTCATTTATGAGCTCGATTTGCTGCGCACGGATGCTCCTCCTCTAACCGCCAAATCTCTCATGCGGACTTCACTTCTGTTGGTCGATCCTTTGCCAATCGTCTTTCCTTGCTGACAGCTACCCTGATGCCTAGCTCCCGCAGTTAATCCAATGCCCACTAGCCGTCGCTTTTACCAGCCGACGACTGCTCCTACTTGACACCCACGACCAACGGTTGATTTTTATAGCACGAGCTACTACAACCCAATTTCTCTAGCTATCTGTTGACTATACTAAGTCGGATCACGATCTCAGGCCCGATCTATAACTTCAGCAGCCGACGGTTGATCCATACGACGTACGGATCCGTACAATGAATCCTTTTTTTTTGTAATTACCCTTCTGCACACTGAAACTTAAAAAAAAATTCCCGCAAAAAAGTAAATTTTTTTCCTGTTGCAGAATCGATCTCGTACAAATTTGGTTTCACCTTCAAAGACTCAGCTCTAATACCATGTTGAATTTCCTGAACCTAGCACACGACAATTAATTCCGAGCAAAATAAATTTACTGAACTAAAGCACAACTAGGTTACTCAACAAAAATATAAGTAGAAGCATAAAATAGAAACCAAACACATTTGCACACGAGATTCGGGTAAACACCCCTGGAAAAACCCTTGCAAGAAAACTAGTTTTGAGTTTGATTTTATTAGATAAAATCTTGGGCTCCCATCCTCGGATAATGGCCCATTAGAGGATTACAATGCTGCAGCTGATAGCCTAGCTCACCTGGCTGCTATCTCCCTCGTTGCCCCTTGCACACTTCCTTAGCCCTTCTCACTCAGACACAAGTACATGAGCAAGACTCCCTCTTGCTCCTATGCACTCATTATGTGCCTCTCACTCTCCTTAGATCTACTTTTATAATCCCCTAATGACTAAAACCCTAACTTTAGATTTCAATGACCAAGATTAGATCTTGGATCTCACGATCTAATGGTCACGACTTAGATAAAATCTTGGGCTCCCATCCTCGGATAATGGCCCATCAAAGGATTACAATGCTGCAGCTGGTAACCTAGCCCACCTAGCTGCTATCTCCCTCGTTGCCCCATGCACACTTCCTCAACCCTGCTCACTCAGACACAAGTACATGAGCAAGACTCCCTCTTGCTCCTATGCACTCATTGTCTGCCTCTCACTCTCCTTAAATCTGCTTTTATAATCCCCTAATGACTAAAACCCTAACCCTAGATCTCAATGGCCAAGATTAGATCTTGGATTTCACGATCTAATGGTCACGGCTTAATCTTTCATTGAGATGACTTAAATCACTTAAGTCACTTAGCCTTACAAAAGTCACTTTAGTCATTACATAAAAGCCACTTTAAAGAGTGTCCCTCGGACACCTCCACATGCCAGGCACCGCCAATGCGGAAGTACCTATATGAGCTACCCCAAAAGATAACAGTTTTTGTGATTTTTTCAAGCAAATGTGTCTTTATCTATGTTTGAACTAGACAGTAAGACTTATGCAACTTCTCAACTTGTTGATTCCATTGCCAATAACTTATCTAGTCATAATTAATTGTTTTCTTTTTATCCTTCTTCTTTCGACATTTTTCTGAGAGGTGATTTGTCTTCCCACAATGAAGACAAGGATGGAGATCAAAACATTGATTCTCCATGTGACCAACTCTATGACAATGTTGGCACTTATTATCAAGATTCTTAACTTCTTCAAGAAATCCCGTACTCACAAACTAAATTAGTTTGGAGTAATTTGGGATATGAAAGTTGTTTCCTTTATCAAATCCTAAGACATATCGATTTTTGTTAAATAACAATTCTTCCCAAGGTCTGACGATCATCGTGGAAAAATTATTCTGTAATTCTTGATGTTCTTCTTTTGTATTTTCAAATTCACATTTGCTACTACTACTATCACTTTGTGTTTTTTCTTGTAACTCACTTTCAATGAGATTTTCCTTCATCAATTCCATTTCATAACTCGGAAAGGAATAACAAATCATATCTTTTGTTGCCTTTGCATCAACCATCAGGTCATGTGTATCACAAGTAGCATTAACCTTTTGCTTTAGGTCATTTGTATCACAAGTTGCGTTAGCCTTTTGTGTTAGATCCTTTGTGTCACAAATTGCATCAACCTTTTGTATGAGGTCATTTGTTGCACAAGTAACATCCATCATTTGCATTAAGTCATTTTTGGCACATGTGGTATCAACCATGCTCTCAATCTGTTTCTCCTTTTGAATTAATTTTAGCTCAAGTGCTTCAATCAATTGATCCCTCTTATCAATTTGATTGTGAAGATCAATAACCCAATTATGCAATTCATGTTTGGAGTCTTGTAATTCCTTGATTTCTTGAATGGTGTTTTGTAAACGCTTTCCTCCTTCACCCATTTTATATTTTGCACTTGTCATGCTTGCTTGTACTTGCTCGCTTGACCTTGTTTCTTTTATATCACGCTCGCTTGATTGTTGTCAACCTCAAGGTGTCGGGTTCAATTGAGAATGCACCCCAAGTTGTGATTTTTACAATGATTTAATTTTGATGACTCTCTTGACCTCCTTATTCAAATTTTAGGTAGTTCCCTTTACAACGGGTCTTCTTGTAATTCCTCTATTTGAACAAATCAATGACTTGGTTCAACTTTAACCTTATGTTTCAATTTCAATGAAACAACAAACTATTAACTTAAAAAACACTTGAATTTAAGACTATAGATCAACTAAAGCATATTTTACATGAACCATATATGGTTACGACCTTTGAGTTTTTGACAATGCTTAATGAAGATTTGAGGAATAAAGAACTCTTTGTCCTCTAGTTATATGAGATTACATATTTTGAATGATCGATATTTTTTAACACATTGTTACTCCATGTGTGTTGTGTTGAATGATAAATTGCAAGTCAAAACTCGACATAAAACATCATAAGCATCCAAAATCGTACACAATCACACAAGTACAGCATGTACCTTAGACCCCCATATTCGATTTCGAGACAAGTGTAGGACACATGAGCCAAACAAAAATTTGATTTATTATGAATATTTTTCAAGCAATGACAACAATGTTTGCTGAAACACAATTGTCATATGGCTTCATTAGAAGTCTTCAATTCTCAACACATGCCATGTTACAAGTTCTCACCAATTACAACTCTTCAAGCTTTCTTCTTTACAATACTTTGACAAGACTTTTGATTGGCTCGGAAATTCAAATCCCAGGGCCCAATATCTTTAATTCACCAGATATGCTCAAAATTTGCTAGGAAAATGAAATCTGGGGCCGATCAAACCTCATATCTTTAATTCACCACAGACTACTAGAAAAAAAAATAATAAATTTCTTAGAAATTTAAATCGTAGGGCCAATCAAACCATACATCTCTAATTCACGACCATGAAAATCTTAAATTTGATCGAAAATTTAAATCCTAGTAGTTGATTTGATCTTGTATCTTTATTTCACCAAAAGACATATTTTTCTGAATTTCTTTTCAGTGGAATTAACTCATAGGAGTTGCTTGCCTGCAACTTTTGTTTCATCATTGATATTGCCCCCTTGTCAAGTGCAAGGTGAGAAATATGTGGAAGGGATCCAATCTTGAGCTTTTGGATTCTTTTGTTCTTCAATTGTTCATCATTGTATTTGGTGGTTTTGTTGTTGGTTGACCACAAACCATTTTCACAATATATTTCCCCCTTCAAGGTGTTGGAGAGTATCTTGTTGTTTGATCAATTTACTTCCCCCCTTGAGGTGTAAAGAGTACCATCTTTGACTTGTGGTTGAATTCAAAAGATATTATGTAGAATTGGGTCCCAATCATGCCCAAAATTGTCATTTGGAATAGTTGTTTGAAAGTCTTTTGCTTTTGTAATTTTTCCATGCAACTGTGTCTTTACCTATGTTTGAACTAGATGGTAAGACTTATGCATTTTCTTGACTTGTTGATTCCATTGCCAAAAACTTATCCAACCATAATTAATTGTTTTCTTTTTATCATTCATCTTTTTTCAACATTTTTTTGGGAGATGATTTGTCTTCCCACAATGAAGACAGGGATGGAGATCAAAACACCGACTCTCCATGTGACCAACTCTATGACAATGTTGGCACTTATCATCAAGATTCTTAACTTCTTCAAGAGATCTTGCACTTAGAAGGAGTAATCTGGGATATGAGGCATTCCCACAAGGGGCCATGGTGTCAGGCATGTGGGAATCTTTGTTGGCACCAGATTACACCTTCGTTTCAGTGAAAACGCCCTTGGGATGAGGCTAGGACCTCTTGGGCTTGTTGATGGGCTTTGCGGGCTTGTGTTGGGCTTTCACACCCACAAAGAGGAATAAAATATTCTAATTAATTGTTGAGTTTAGAAGGGGTTCCTAAACTCACTCATAAGACTCCTATATAAGGAGAGGAGAGATTGTGACAAATATCATTGTGTCATTATTGAGTTAGCATAAGTGAGAGTGCACTTGTGCTAGGAGCTTGGAAATTTCAGCAAAGTGAAATTTTGCAATTGTGGCAAATCTGGCCTAGGGTTCTTGGAGATTTTTTGTTTCAGTTTTCAGCCAAGGAAGGCTTCTGCTTCAGCCAAGAGAGGCTACACATGTGAGGAAGGAGCTGAGTTGCATGTATGAAGAGGAGAGTTGAACCGCACAGGTGAAACGGGTCACACGTGTGAGAGAGTACAACTCGCATGTGTGAGCAGAACTGTACGAACAATCCGTACAGTCACACGTGTGGGAGAGGCAGAACAATCCACATGTTTGAGTTTTCTGGGCAGGTGACAGTTCATACAATCCATACGGCTAACGTCAGCAGGCCATACAAGTGACGTTGACAGGTTTGAAGAATGGGAATTGTCTCGGGATTTTGCTAAGGTTGGTTTGCTGATTTTTGGTTTTCAGAGGACAAGTTTGTCCTCAAATTTTTGGTGAATTTGTGTCAAATGGGAGGGATGGTTTTGCCCTCAGAAATTTTTGGTTTTCAGAGGACAACTTTGTCCTCAGATTTTTGGTGAATTTGTGTCAGATGGGAGGGATGGTTTTGCCCTCCGAATTTTTGAATTTGACAAATTTACAGAACATAAAATTTTGTGTCTCAAGTGTGTGGATGATTTATCCCAGATCTTATTGTTTCCGCTGCTGTAATTTTCTGTCATAATTTCAGTGTAAAATTGTTCAATGATAACAACTAGCATTTATTGTTTGATCACTAGGAAGTAATTTTAGATCTGAAATTAGTCACATAGAGTTGCATGTGAAAATTGACATGGTATCAGAGCTGAGACTTTAAAGGAGAGAGGGAGTCATCTCTTGAGACACACTTGTTGCTGCAAGTACAACAGGTTGTTGTTGCAGATCCTTTGTTTTGTTCTAGGCAGGTCAAAATGGTGAACGCATTGAAGATTGAGAATAGGTTGGAAGGGGCAACTAACTTACGGGCTTGGAAGGCTAGGGTTCTTCTTCTGTTGGAGGAGAATGACCTCAAAGAGTATGTTGAGGGTGTGCTTCCAAGTCCTACTGATTCGCATGAATTGGCAACTCACAAGAAGAAGGAAGTGAAGGCCAATCGAATGTTGCTAGAATCCGTGAAGGATCACATGATTCCTCACATTGCTGAGAAGAAGTTTGCCAAGGAAATGTATCATGCTTTGGTGGGTTTATACCAAAACGAGAATACAAGCAAGAAGTTACATTTAAAGCACCAACTTCAAATTGTTAAGATGTCCAGTGAGGGCACAGTCGTGAGCTACCTTATGAAGATTACTCAGATCCGAGATCAGCTTGCGGCCATCAGTGAGATAGCTGAGGATGTTGAGTTGGTGAATGTAGTGTTGAGAGGTCTTCCCAGGTCTTGGGAACCATTTGTGCAGGGGATATGTGCACGAGAGACGTTGTCAGGGTTTGATAGACTATGGCCTGATTGTATCTAGGAGGAGACTCGATTAGAGTCCAGGGATGGCTTGGTGAAGAGCAACAGTGATGAGAACTAGGCCCTAGCAGCCCACACTAGGAAGGGCAGAAGAGGTTCTCTAGGTAGAAGGAGTTCTTTCGAGAGAGAAGCATCTCTACAACCAAGACGGAAGAAGGATCTTAGTAAGATCAAATGTTTTGAATGTGATGATTATGGTCACTATGCTTCATAGTGTCCACACCGGAAGGGAAAGGGAAGAAGGCAACATGAATCAACAACAAAGGTTGATGAGGTTGCAAACAGGTTTCAGAGGGAGATCTTGTTGGTCTCCTCTCTTTCAGGTACAATTTCCAACAATGGGACTTGGTTGGTGGATAGCGGAGCCTCTTGCCATATCACAGGTGCACAGGAGTTGCTTGACAACTTCATAGAGACTAACTCAAACTTGTGTGTGGATCTTGGTATGGGAACCAAGCATGCAGTATGAGGATTTGGTACATTATCGTTCTGATTGGAGTCAGGAGAAGTGTCGAGGGTCTCAAATGTGTTGTGGGTGCTAGAACTCAGGAGGAGTGTACTCTCAGTGTCGGAGATTGAGAAGAAGGGCTACCATTTATTGTTTAGAGATGGGAAAGTGTTATTTGTGCCCAGAGGATCTAGCTTCAGATCAACAATGGTTCTTGGAGTTAGAGAGGGAAACCTATATAGGCTGAAGGGCCAGCCTATGCAAGTTGTGGCCAACAGTAATAGAGAGACAAATGAGGAGAAGGTAGCTCCACCAGTGGTACAGGCTCACAGGGAGCCAGAGTTCAGAGGGAGTCAACCCTCAGGATCCAGTGGGGAGGAGCAACCACCCAAGTCTGTTTAGAGGAAGTTGGACTTCAGAGGGGGTCAACAGACTCAGAGGGAGGGAGCATCAGTCATCCAGAGGAAGTATACCTTCAGGTAGAGATTGAAGAGAGGAATCTTCCAAGAAGGTATCATGGGTTGAGGAGGCTATACAGGAGGCTCTGAAGCAGGAGGCTTCTAAGAGCAGTGTATCCTCCATGGAGGACCGATTTGTTACAGCAGGATTTGCTTCAGTGGCCGAGGGAGAAACCAGTCAGGAGGATTGGAAAGCAAGATTTGCTTCGGTGACAGAGGGAGCAGCCAGTCAGGAGGATTGGAGTGCAGTTGTGGTAGCAAACCCCACATGGGAGACAAAAATAGAGATACTTCCTGGTGATGGAGGATGGAATGCCTCCCTCGCTAAAAGGGAGTGTTAATGCTTTTGTAGCATCGAGAGGCATTCCCACAAGGGGCCATGGTGTCGGGCATGTGGGAATCTTCATCGACACCATATTACACCTTCGTTTCAGTGAAAACGCCCTTGGGATGAGGCTAGGGCCTCATGGGCTTGTTGATGGGCTTTGTGGGCTTGTGTTGGGGTTTCACACCCACAAAGAGGAATAAAATATTCTAGTTAATTGTTGAGTTTAGAAGGGGTTCCTAAACTCATTCATAAGATATAAGTGGGATGTCTCATGACTGGGCATGAAAATCACAGATATAGCTCCCAAACATGCGGGAACATAAAAATACATCAAGTTTCATCCATCTTGTTATGTTGTGCTTTTCTACTAGGTCAATATTTGAACAGGAGTGCATAAGTTTTTTTCAAATATTGGTTATTCCAATATGTTGTGTCTTTATTGTGTACAGATTCAAACATCGGCTGTAAGTCGATAGTTTACAATACTTTTGATCAAATCAAAGCAGTCAGATAATGTTTCCATAAACACAAAGAAAAACACATAAGAGGTGGACCAATTCTAGCAGTTAAAATTGACCAGATGGATTCAGCATTTGCCACTGCTAATTATAGCTTCATGTCTTGATAAGCGTGATCTGATAGTGATTGTTGAGCTGGCATGTATTGTAAAATTCATAATATGATTTTACCTGACTGTCATCAATTACCTATGATATTTACTTGACTATGAGGAAACACTTTTGACACAAGGAAATCACAAATCAGATTAAACAGGCCAATCTTAGCAGCTTTTGTTTCTCTGGGAATAAGTTACTGAACTGGCTAGGTTGAAGAGATGTTGTTTTGGAATTATGGTACATAAAACTCCAAATGCTCTGAGGGAAAAACTATTTGGAGGAAGAATATGCCTGTCATTAAAATTCATTTAAAGACCAAAAAGAAAATATGAATACCTTGTAGTATGAAAGAATGTCTTTGAAATGACCACAGCATGTCTTGAAATGGCAAGAAACATGAAAAATAGAAGAAAAAAATGCCACATAACAATCTCAAACATAGGGTCCAGGTCCTGGAGTCAAGGGTTTGCCTGAGGGTACAGGAATGCCGGACCACAGAGTTTTGGGACGATAGGAACTATCATACTATGTATATTCTTAGGTTTCTCCAACCAGAATCTATTTCAAACTAAAAATGACATTTATTCTAATCTGGGTCAGATTTGCAAAGCAGAATTCACGAAGTTGAAGAAGGTGGACATAAGTAAAAGATC
>WSFP011449308.1:0-19870 GCA_009831015.1 Picea engelmannii
TGGATGCAAAGAAAACAACAAGTGGGAGAATGTTGGGTATGTGTTATATTCTTTGCATGTGTGTGTGTGTGGGTGCGTCAGATACGACGACTGCGTCTGACGATCCCTTCACCTAGGGCTCTGTCGTGTGCACCGGGCGCTTTTCTAGGGGGTCCCAGGGGGGGCAGGTATGCCCCCCCTTGGTTACGCAGAGCGTTCGGCACCGGGCGATAGCCCGGGGCCGACGGGGTTTGGGGCAGTGCCCCGAGTACGCGTAGCGTTCAGCACCGGGCGTAGCCCGGGGTCGAGGGGTTCGGGGCAACGCCCCGAAATTTTTTTTTTGGGCGGTTTTTGCTATTTTTAGCGGATTTTGCTATTTTTAGCTGATTTGTAAATTAATCCTGGATTAAGGGATTAGGGTTTTGGTATCTACGGAATACCTAAAAACATTGTATATATTGTATGGCGAATGGTGAAATTCGATATAATGAAAAAGAAAGGTTATCCCGGTTGAGGGTTTCCGGTAAAGATCTCTGTGTATTTTGTGTATGAGCCATTGATTAATTTTTGTATTGCTTAAGAATATATATGCATTGCTTTACTTCGCAGGTTTAAAACTTACAGATTACCCAAATCAGAAAATAAATAAGTCATCATGGTGGTTGTTAATCACCTTTCCAAGTATTCTCATTTCTATGCTCTTCAACACCCATTTACAACATCCACGGTGGCTCAACTTTTCATGGATCAGGTCTTCAAGCTTCATGGCATGCTGCATTCTATTGCCTTTTATCGCAACCCAACTTTCACCAGCAATTTTTTGCAATAATTGTTCAAGCTACAAGGCACCCAATTGCATCTCAACACAACTTATCATCCCCATACTGATGATCAAACAGAAGTTGTCAACAAGTGTTTGGAAAAATATTTGAGGTGTTTTGCCTCGGAAAAGAAAAATCAATGGGCTCAATGGTTACCCCTAGTTGAATGGTGCTACAACACTTCATACCATATAGCTACACGCATGACTCCTTTTGAAGTGGTATATGGACAAAAGCCACCTTCAGTTATCTCATACTTACCTGGTGTCTCGAAGGTCCAGGCGGTTGACCAAATGCTTACAGTTCGAGAGGCTATTATCTATACCCTCAAAGAAAATTTGGTCATGTCACAGAATCGCATGAAGAAACAAACAGATCAAGGTCACTCTGAACATCAATTTGCAAAATAAGATCAGGTGTTTATTTGATTGCAACCTTACAAGAAAAATTCCCTCAAGGTTGAGCATTGTCAGAAGCTAGCGCCCAAATTTTATGGTCCTTATACTGTTCTCAAGTGTGTGGGATAGGTGTCCTATCAGTTAGCTTTGCCCAATCATTCTAAGCTACATCTTTTTTTTCATGTTTCATGCTTAAAGAAGGTGATTGGAACTAAGTGCCAAATTCAAACCAACCTTCCCGAGTTAGCCAAAGAAGGATCCATTTGGCTACAACCAAAAGAAGTTTTAGACCAGCATGAGTGTCGCTTGTGTCAGAGAACCATCAAGGAAGTGTTATTCTAGTGGAAAGATACAACTCCAGCAGATGCCACTTGGGAACCAACTACCATTCTGCAGCAATTTCCACATCTCAAACCTTGAGGACAAAGATGTTTTTAAGGGGGTGGACTTGTTAAGGTCCTAACCCGCACATAAGTAGCAAAATATATTTGGATGTAATAAAGTTAAATATTAATAAGGCTTTTAAATAAAATAGAATAAATTGAATGTAAGAAGACCTAATATAAGCTTCCTCTTCTAGAAGGATCTTCCTCTAGATGCTTCTTTTGATAGACATATTTAGTATAAATAGGAGTCGAGTGTATGAGAACCCTAGCTTGGATATTATTGTAATAGAGCTCTTCTCGACTGGAGGTTCCCCCTCGAAGAGGCCCATGAACATTTCTATCGGAATCAAAGTGTTATTTATGGTGTTATTCTTATATCATTTCAGTGTTATTGTGGTGATTATTCTGGTTATATTGTTTTTATTCTGCCATTTCTAGCATTTTATTTCTATTCTACATACTTTTTATATCTAGTATATTACATAAACTAATTATCTAAATATTAATCTAAGAACAAAATGTCCTCAGATGAATTGTAATTATAAATAACTAAACTAGACTAAAATGATTATATGGTGTCCTAATATGTAGGCCTAATCTATTCTATTATATCCTGATCAGGAGAAAAATAAATCAATAAGTGTCGTTAAACATAATATCACTTGCACAGAATTAATTCATGGATGCAAGAAAAAAATAAACTTAACAATACAATAAGTCAAATACAAATAATTGATTCACCAACTTATTATATGATCATTGCACTTAGTATGAAAATAATGGAAACATTGGACATATAGAAATTAGTCTAGAAATAGTTCATATAACTAAAATCCACACATTCACATAAATAAATATGGATAAACAAAATAGTCTCGTTCATACACATTTGCACCAAAATATTCAAAATGTCTCTAGTTCAAATTCACATACAGTAGTAGTATTTTTCTAATAGAATCCCGACTCCAAAATCCCTTTCTCATTTACAGTCATGTCAATTATAATTATTCGATGATTGTTTACATTCTCGAGATTCCATCATAAGTAAAAGTAGCTTACAAAAAGTGACTCTTCGCATTCCTATCCTCATTAGGATTATGAACAGAAAATATGAGACAAATGGAGCAGTTATGAAAATTGTGATCATCGTGGGTTCTTCTGCATCTGCATTTGGTCCCAGGGTTTCCTTCCAGAGTGAATAATTGTCCATTATCTGCTTTAATATCTCTGACTACATCTTTTCAATATCAAATTCTTCGTCATAAACCTTGGTGGAAACATCTTTCTTTAGTTTGTGTGTTTTGTATTTAATGAAATCATGGGTCATAGTGATGAGGTTGCTAGGTTTCAACAGATACTCTTCCAGAAATTATTTATTTACTTTAGTCAAATGTTCAATTTTAAACTGCTAATTTCCATGTGATCCTCCACTTGAGCCATCATGATTTTTTTAGGTGTTGCTTCATCAATGGGGGGCATTAGCTACATCATGAATTCTTCAAGGAGATCATCCAAAATATTCCATAGTTGTTTGCATCCCTTAGATATTGTATTTTGGATGGCTTGGATATCTTATAATAGGGGCTTTCAAGTATCAAAGAATACTTGGTATTTTATCCTTTCTTTTCTAGAATAACATGGCAATGTAGCTAGGGGATTTTTGTATACTCCTTTCCAATCGATGATCATGTCGAAGGCATCATTTTCCTTTTGGTATTGATCCCTGATTTTAGCTATTTGATATTCAAGTTTCAATTGGTCATCCTGATTGGTTTGTGTATCATTTAGAAGGCATAAACATTCTTTCTGCTCAGATCTAATATTTTCATTGAGTTATGTTTTCTCTACTTTGATGACTTCTAAATATAGAGTCTTTTCCCCTCTTTCTTTCAAAACTTCTTTAAGATTTTCATTGTATTGCTCCAATACCTTGATCGGATAGCTTTGATGTTCAACAAACTGTTTGGTTTCATCTATATCAGTTTGAAAAAGAGATATATCCTTTGCATGTTCCCTCTTGATATGTTCAATTTATTCACAAAGCTTTACCTTTGTAGATTCCAAGTCTTCCAAATCGGTGTCTAGTTCCAACTATTCTTTCTGATTAAATTCAAAATTCATTTCATCTTGTTGGTTCTGCAACACTCTGTTGAGTTCTTATGTCTTGATATTATTAGCAACCTCGATGGCCCTTTTAAAATTATGAAGTGAGATCATCTCTTATAGCTTGCACAGTTATTTGTATTTCTTCCTTATTCATTTTATCCTTCTTCTCAATAGTTTTCAGGAATTCTACAGAGATGCTATATTTTTTAGTTTTCAAATCTGTCTCCAGCTCTATTATTTTAGTTTTTGTTTCATTTAAAGCAGTGGAAACCTCAAGGATAGACAAGGCATTCAAACATGCAAATGCATGGAGAGAAGAAGTTACTTGTATGGAATTATCTTGTGGGTCATGCTTGGATTTCCATTCAAAAACTCTTCTTGTAGATGCCCTGGGTTTAGAAGACTCTCCCCTTTCTTTTTGTTCGACCTTTTTCAATTCTCTTAGTTCTTTCATCGTAATAATAGTCTCCAACAGTTATGACAGCACCTTCAAATATCATAATTTGTGAATAAAAGGTTGTATTACCTAGGATGGAATTAATGGGGGTCTATCCATGGGTTGAAATGTTCATTATTCCCATATTAGGAGTCGATGGGATGCATGGGGCTTCACTTAATTCCTTTTTCTTTTGTTGCTCCAATTGCTCATTTTCATTTCTCTTAGCTTTTGCCTCAACTACTTCTCTTTCATTTTCTCTTCTTTGTGCCTCAGCTTCTTCAGCTTGTCTTTTGGCCTCTTCTTTGATTATTGCTTTCTCGCTTTCTCTTTTCAGTGCTCCAGCTTCTTTAACTATCCTTTTAGCTTCTGCCTCAGCTTATTTCCTCTAATACTCCACATCATCTTTCAGCCTCTTTTGCTCTAATTTCGCAACTTTCTTGACCTTCTCTTCCTCTTTAGTGATTAATTTATTTTGATCCTCTTGCAAGAACCTTTGAAATTGGTCTTGATAAAACTTCTTCATTTGTTCTTTCTCATCTTACAGTATCATCTAGAGATTTATGTAATACCTATTCATAGAACAAAACTCCTTTGAACCTTTCTTCTTCAAAGTCTACCACATGAATATTAGAATGATTAATACCCATAGATCTAACATGACTCACTGCAAGTTCATGTGGATCATGTCCTTTTGCATTTCCTAGGCATAAACATAAATCTTGCAGAGCCTCTACTTATTTTCTAGCATGTTGTCCATTTGATAGACTATAGTTTCCTATGTGTACAAGAAATGGAGGCCAAATGTTTTTTCTATTGCTCATGAGAAAGGAAGTAACCCCTATTCTTATGGTTTGATAGGCTATTTATCTCATTAAAAGGCTATATGAGATGAAGCATGGAAAAATGTGAGGAGCTCTTTGATCTGGATTTAGGAGTCGAACGAACTGATTAACAGACTGAATACAATAAACACATAGATATGAAGAATAAAATAGATATCCAATAAACAATATATTCTATTGAATAAATGAAATAGGTTGAAACTGTAGAATGGCATAACTGAATCACTTGCTCAAATGGTGGTAGTTATCTCTGAAAGAGATGTGGATGCTACGCACATTTGTCTAAGAGAATGATTACAATGAGGCTCTAGAGGCCTTTTTTGATATTACTCATGAATTCCAAAACCCTAGACATCCAAAAACCTAACCCTAGGAGGTGAAACGCCAAAAGTCATGTGGGACCCTATGGGTAAGTTGGTACCTCAACTTCTCGAGGTCGTAAATTTTTCACACGACCTTCGTTTCAGGCGTGTGATAGCCCGTTGGAAATTTATTTTAGAGAACTACACATTACGTTATCAAACTCTAACTTTGTCTACGGTTTGATTGTGGAGAGTCAAAAAAACATTATTTAGGCCTCCAAAACGGCCCTAGAAGTACAGCAAAATGTGATGACATGGAAACATAAAAAAATAGGCCAGTTGGATTAGGTGAGAAGCCACCAGTATCCACCTAGAAGATGTGTAGGGATTCATACATCCCCAAAAGTGTAAAACCCATAATTATAAATAAGTACAAAAAAAAGTGTTGAACTAAAAACACACAAGAGGAGCCAGTTGGAATAGGTGGGCGACCACCAATATCCACCTGGATCAATCCTCCCCTTTAGGAAGAAATGGTCTCCATTGCATTGAGTTCCCCCATCGGGTGAAAAAAATTATGTTGGATTTGGCCCTGGGTGAGCCACTTGCCTTGGTGTAGGAGCTACCCTGCCTTGAAAACCTGATAAAGTTGGATCCTCTGATGGAAATTTCCCTTGACCTGTGTGTCCACTATCTGATCAATGGATGCTTGTGCCATGCAGTCAGGTTTGAGCTATGTTGGTGCCAGTTGTTCTATGATCTCTGAGGGGTCCAATAATGGTGTAAAATATGGTCGAAGGAGGTCCACATTGAACATTGGGTGTAGGCCAAGGAAGGGTGAAGTGTTGAGCTCAAAATCATTTCTACCCACAGCCTTGGTGATAGTGTAAGGCCCATAGTGAATTGGGTGGAGCTTTCGATGGGGCCCTGTGAGATGCTCCTTCTGCAAATGTAACCAGACTTTGTCTCCAACCTGAAACTGGTGCGGTACCATGTGTTGATCATGACGTTGCTTGTGTTGAATCTACTCAATAAATATGGTGGCTTTGTCGATATCAAATTGAGCGTGGGAAGAGTCTGTCTGTGTGGTGGAAAGAGGTAGTGCAACATCAATGGGATAGAAGGGTTGGAATCCCATCCCCAACTGAAAGGGTCTATGTTCAATGGAGCTATGGAGAGCGTTGTTGTAATCGTGTTGAACATAGGAGAGACTATCATCCCATGTACGTGGATTCTTAGAGTTGTACATGCATAGGATATGCACAATCCTCTGATTGATGACCTCTGTTTGGTCGTCTGTCTGGGGGTGGAAAGCAGTGGATTTAGTGATCTTGGTGTCCAATAGTGACTAGAGACTGGACCAAAATGTGTTGAGGAACCAGTTGTCCCGATCGGAGATGATGGTCTGTGGTATCCCGAAATGGACCCACACTTGTTCGAAGAATATCTTGGCAGTATCTACCGCTGTGATATTCTTCTTGCAAGTTGTGTGGATGGCCATCTTCGAAAATAGATCAATGACCAGAAATACACAGACATTTCCTTTCTTGGTGGATGGAAGGCCAGACATGTAATCCATTGAGATGGATTCCCAAGGCTTCTCGAGAGTAGGAAGAGGGGTGTATAACCTTTGATTCTTGATGGTTGGCTTGGAAATGGAAAAGGAAGTGAAATATCTAATATAGTTGTTGACGTCATGTCGAAGTTTTGGCCAATAAAAATGTTTCTGAAGAACAGACACAGTTTTCTCCACGCCAAAATGTCCTGCCATCCAACTGTAGTGGGCTTCCCAAATCATCTTTTCACACTCGCTTGTAGGAACACAGAGATGGCCTATATGGAATAACAGTCTGTCTTGAATGTGAAAATTGGTGACAGTTGTGCCTATACACAAGAGATGATAGGTGGTGGCGAAGTTTGGATCTTGATAATAAATTTGGGGCCACTCATATGCATCATGTCCATAGGAATGGAGCACAGTGGTGAGTACAGCCATAGGAGTTCGACTGAGGCAGTCAGCAACATGATTTGAGATCCATGTCTTATACTTGATTTTGATATGGAACTGCTGCAGGTAGTTGGACCACTTCTGATGGTGGTCGTTGTGAAATTTTCCCTATGTCTGTATGAACTATAGAGGATTGTGATCAGTGTGGATGATCATCTCCTTTCCCATAATGTAATGTTTCCATTGACGACAGGCTTGTACAATGGAATACATTTCCTTGTCATAGGTGGGGTATTTATAAACAGTATCTGAGAGTGTCTCACTATGGTATGCCACCGAATGACCGTGCTGAGAGATAATTGTGCCTACAACATAGTCATATGCATTAGTATCAATCTTGAATGAGTGTTGCAGATCAGGCAAGGAGAGTATTGGATTTGAGCATAAAGAAATGCTTCAAATCATCGAATGATTGTTGTTGTTCCTTCCCCCACACAGAATTTTCCCTGTCACCACCCTTGGTCACCTAGCTGAGGACTCATGAAATATTGGAGAATCCTAACACGAACCATTGGTAGAAGTTGGCCAGTCCCAAGAAACTCTGAATCTCGGTTAGTGTTGTCAAGGTTGGGCAGTCACAAATGACTTGGATCTTAATTGGATCAACATGTACCCCATGTTCATCAACAATGTAGCCCAAGTATTGGACCATGTTTATGCCAAAAGATCATTTTTCCAAGTTTGCATATATCTTGTGTTGTATCAGGGTGCTCAATGTTGGGTATGTGTTATATTATTTTCATGAGGGTGTGTGGGCGCATCATATTTGACAACTGTGTGTGACGATCCCAACTTCCTTCACTTTTTGTGTTGAGTGTGTCGGGCGCTTTCTTGTGGGGGTCCCAGGGGAGGACGGGTTTTCCCCTCCCTAGTTACATGCAACGTTCGGCTCTGGGCAGTAGCCTGAAGTCGACGAGGTTCGAAGGAGCACCCAAAATAAAAAAAATTGGGCGGTTTTTTCTATTTTAGCGGATTTTGTTATTTTTAGCGGTTTTCTAAATTAATCCTAGATTAAGGGATTAGGGTTTTGGTATCTATGGAATACATACAACATTATATATATTGTATGGTGAATGGTGAAATTAATACAATGAAGAGTTGAAAGGTGTGGCACCAAGGAAGGTTGGTTTTCTCTCAATTAAGGGATTCCAGCATAAATCTCTATGTACTATGTGTATGAGCCATTGATTAATTTATGTTTTTCTTAAGAATATGTATGCATTGCTTTACTTCACAGGTTTAAAACTTACATGTGGTATCAGAGCTCATTTTTGGCTTTAGGGGGATGCCTTTTTTGCTGAGGATTTGGCTCAGTCTTAATAGATCAAGTTGATCTTGGGTCTGTGATAAATCTAGGTTTAGTGGGAGATTTTGCAGTGGTGATTAGAGTGTAGAAAGAGGAATGACGATCTCTTCTAGAATCGAGATAGATAAGTTCAACGGTAAAAAATTTGATCTATGGAAGATCAAGATGGAGGACCTTCTTATAGAAAAATAGCAATGGATCGTTGTGGATCCTGGTACACAGCCTACTGGTACACAGTCTACTGGAACACAATCTACTAGTACACAACCTACTAGTACACAAACTACTAGTACACCACCTACTGGTATGTTGAAGGAAGATTGAGAGAAGTTGGATAGAAGATAAAGGAGTATTATTCGACTCTGCCTGGAAGATTCGGTGTTGTTGAATGTCTCGAGAGAATCTATAGCCAAGGAAATATGGGATAAGTTAAGGAATTTGTATCAATCAAAGTCCCTGGTAAACAAGTTGTTTCTTCGAAAGAAGTTGTATCATCTTAGGATGGAAGATGGAGATTATGTGACAGAACATATAAATGCCTTTAATACTCTGGTAAGTCAACTGGTATCTTTTAATATTACGATCGTAGAAGAAGATAAGTGTATTACTTTGTTATGTTCTTTTCCAGACTCATGGGATAATTTGGTTGTAGCAATTGGTAGTACCACTCAATATACATTGAATTATGAGGATGTAGTTGCATCCTTGTTATCTGAAGAGATGAGTCGAAAAATCATGGATAGTCAGAGAACATATGCTTTACTTATAAGAGGTTGTACCCAAGACAAGAATCCTGGTAATTCTTTGGGGGGGAGATCTAAATCCATAGGTAGATCTAATTCTCTAGGAAAATATTTGAGGAAATGTTGGAAGTGTGGTAAAAAAGGGAATTATAAGAAAGATTGCAAGTCTAAGAAGGTCGATAAAACAAATGGATCTAATAATACCTCTTCAACAAAGGTGGAAACCTACAGTGAAGAAGGAGGTGATGTTTACCTAGCATCTACAAGTACACATGCAGACTGTGGTGTATGGTTGATCGACTCAAGTGTGTCATATCATATGACTCCTCACAGGGAGTGGTTCTGTGAATATGAAAAATATGATGGTGGTGATGTATTCCTAGGATATGACTCGACATCCAAAATCATGGGATGTGGAAGGGTTAAGTTGTTGCTAAAATATGGAAGGACCATAAATCTCCCTAGGGTTTTTCACATTCCAAAACTAGCCAGGAGCATAATATATGTAAGCAAGTTGGATGATGCAGGAATGGATATTGTATTGGGAAGGGCAATTGCAAGATTGTACGAGGGGAAATGGTGTTGATGAGGGGAGTTCCATGTGAAAATCTGTACAACTTATTGGGAAGCACTTATACTAATGGGTGTAACAATTATGTTGCCCCTAAGCAAAGAAATAAAGAATACAAGACCAATGTTGTCCCTGGAAAGAAGACCATGTTGTGGGATCAAATACTGGGGCATATTGGAGAAAATGGCCTTCGAACACTACACGGTAAAGGTATGGTTGAAGGTATGTCTAATTGAACTCTAGATTTTGATTTATGTGAACATTTCATATATGGTAAACAAAATCGAGTAAGATTCCCATCTGGTGCTACAAGAGAAAAGGGGATCTTAGAGTTGATACACAGTGATGTGTTTGGACCTATTCCTATTCCATCACTAGGTAAATCTGTGTATTATGTTTCATTCATAGATGATTTCTCAAGGAACACATGGATTTATTTTCTTATAAATAAATTTGAGGTATTTGATATTTTTAAAGAGTTTAAGGGCCAGGGCTCTGGTAGAAAATCAGACTAGAGAAGAAAATAAAGGTATTAAGGACAGATGATGGTGGAGAATTCTGAGGGAATGAATTCAAAGAATTATGTAAGAAGTGTGTTATAGCAAGGCAGAAGAATACTCCATACACACCTCAGCAGAATGGAGTTGCAGAAAGGATGAACAGGACATTGATGGAAAAAGAAAGGAGCATGCTTAGTGGTGTTGAATTAGGACATGAATTATGGGCATAGTTAGTGGTTATAGCATGTTACTTGGTCAATCGATCACCCTCATCAGTGTTGTATGATAAAACTCCACACGAGGTATGGACTGGTAAGACACCCTCTCTTGAACATTGCAGAGTGTTTGGTTGTGATGCTTATGTACATGTTCAAAAGGAAAATAAGAGTAAGATGGATAATAAAGCTTAAAAGTGTATCTTATGGGTTATAAAATGGTGTGAAAGGTTATAAGCTCTGGAACCCAGAAACTAAGAAGACCGTTTACAGTCGGGATGTTGTTTTTAGAGAGGTGAAATATTTTTCCAAACAAGAATTCTTACCAAGGAAAGAAGAACCTAAGAAAATAGAGTTTGAGTTGGATGATGAAAAATATGAATCATCTGAAGAAGATGAAGTAGAAAAAGAAGAACCTCGTACCCCAGTATTGAGGAGATCAATGAGGGAAAAAAGGCAACCACAAAGGTATATTCCACCTAATTTTCGTTCTAATTTTGCTTTATCTATTACTGATGATTATCCCATAATTTTCAGGGAAGCAGTGAATTCAGAGGATAGTAAACTCTGGAAGAAGGCCATGGTTGAAGAAATGGATTCCTTGGATAATAATGAGGCATGGGATATAGTTGATTTTCCAGCTGGAAGAAAATTTGTTGGTAGAAAATAGTTGTTTAAGAAGAAATTTAATGCAGAAGGAAAATTGGAGAAATACAAAACTCGGTTAGTAGAAAAAGGTTATTCCCAATTAGAGGAATTGACTTTGGTGAGATTTTTTCTCATGTTGCCAAGTTAAATTCTATCATATTTATTTTATCTATTGTTGTTGTTTTTTATCTTGAAGTGGAACAGATGGATGTGAAGACAACATTCCTACATGGGGATCTGGAAGAAGAAATCTACATGAAGCATACAGAAGGATTTGTAGTGAAGGGAAAGAAAGAGCTTGTATGTAAGCTAAATAAGTCACTATATGGTCTGAATCAATCACCTAGGATGTGGTACCAAAATTTTGACACATACATCCTTGGATTGGGATTTGTGAGAAGCAAGGTTGATCACTGTCTATATTCCAAGAAGGTTGGTAATCACTTCATTTATGCAGTGTTGTATGTTGCTGACATGTTGTTGGTAGGAAATAGCATGGATGTTATCAAGGAGGTAAAATCGTAGCTATCCTCCAAATTTGACATGAAGGATCTCGATGTTGCTAACTTCATTCTAGGAATGGAGATTAAAGGAGATCATGAAAATAGGAAACTCTGGTTGAATCAGAGAAAATATGTTGAGACGATATTTCAAAGGTTTAATATTCATGGAAGTAAACCGGTCAAGGTTCCTATTCCTATAGGTGTAAATTTATTTGCAGATCAATGTCCCAAGACACAGGAAGAAGAAGAGGACATGTCCCATGTTTTGTATGTCATTGCAATTGACAATTTGATGTATGCAATGGGATGTACTATACCGGACATTGCACACACAATGGGAGTTTTGAGAAGGTATATGTCAAAACCAGGGAAGGAGCGTTGGACAGTAGTAAAGAGGGTCTTCAGGTATTTATGTGGCACTACCAATTATGGATTGTGCTACTAAGGAAGACCAGGATTGGACAGAGTGGTGGACATACATGGTTTTGTTGATGCAGACTGGGCTGGAGATCTAGATCGCAGAAGATCCACAAGTGGGTATGTGTTTAACCTATTTGGAGGAGAAATCAGTTGGATGAAAAAAAGACAGGTTGTAATGGCACTCTCAACTACAGAATTTTAATACATGGAATCCACTCATGCAATCAAGGAAGCAGTATGGTTACAGAGATTGTGTTCAGGTATTGGGTTGGTACAAAAAACAGTGAGATTAGAGTGTGACAATCAGAGTGCAATATTCCTGGCAAAGAACCATGCTTATCATTCGAAGACAAAGCATATTGATGTTCATTATCACTTTGTGAGAGACATGGTTGAAGAAAAGAATGTGTTGTTGGAAAAGGTTGACACTTTGAAGAATGTTGCAGATTCATTGACAAAGTCTGTTAGCACAGAGAAGTTCTCCTGGTGTAGAGTAACAATGGGCATTTTTTTTCTGGATTGTTGACTATGTAATCATGTGACCCCATGTATGCAAAGAGAACAACAACTGGGAGAATGTTGGGTATGTGTTATATTAATTGCATGTGTGTGTGTGGGCTCGTCGGATTTGACAACTGCGTCCAACGATCCCAACTTCCTTTGCTCTTTGTGTCGTGTGCGCGGGGAATTTTCTTGGGGGGGTCCCAAGGGGGCCATGTTTGACCCCTCCAGGTTACGTGCAACGTTCAGCTCTGGAAAGTAGCCTGGAGCCGACAGGGTTCGGGCCAGTGCCCCGAAAAAAAAAATTGGGCAATTTTTGCTATTTTAGCAGATTTTTATATTTTTAGTGGTTTTCTAAATTAATCTTGGATTAAGGGATTAGGGTTTTGATAGATAGCTATTGAATACCTACAACATTGTATATAATGTATGTTTAATGGTGAAATTAATACAATGAAGAGTTGAAAGGTGCGGCACCAAGGAAGGTTGGTTTTCTCTCGGTTAAGGGTTTCTAGCGTAAATATTTGTGTACTATGTGTATGAGCCATTGATTAATTTATGTTTTTCTTAAGAATGTGTATGCATTGCTTTACTTCACGGGTTTAAAACTTACAACTTATTGAATATGCCACATGTTCTCCTCCAAATCTCTGTTGAAGATGAGGATTTCATCCAAATATACCACCACAAAAGAGTTGGTGAAGGGTCTCAATACATCGTCCATCAACCTCATGAATTTAGTTGGCGCATTTGTTAATCCAAAGAGCATGACCATCCATTCAAAGAGACATTTTTATATTTGAAGGATCTCTTCCATACATGATTTGGTTCAATGGGAACCTAGTGGTAGCCAGACTTTAGGTCAATCTTGCTAAAAAACGTTTCCCCCTTGAGTTGGTAAAGAAGTTCATCAATCCTAGAAATTGGGTACCAATTCCTGACTGTGATTTTGTTTAAGGCTCTGCAATCGATGTAGAGTCACCAAGTCCAGTCCTTCTTCTGCACCAGTACAATCAGGCTTCCGCAAGCAGAGGATATGGGTCTAATGTGCCCCTTTTGAAGAATCTCTTGGATCTGACACCTGATTTATTCAGTGTCTATCAATGAGCGACGATAGACTGGTCCATTAGGTAGAGGTGCACCAAGGGTCATATCAATTATATGCTTGACTTGGTAGTGCATTGGTACCCCGGCGGGTGAGGAGAAGATGTCTATGTATTCTTCCATGATCCCATCCATTTTCTTTTGTTTCAAAGAGAGGCTATGTGTATAGGAAATGGATGTGGCAGGGACCTTCTTCTTACTGTGAGCACAGATCACAAAGAAGACAAACTTCTCGATCTTTGAAATGACCTTACTGCATTGCTTAGCAAATATTAAAGAAATATCAATAGGAAGTGCTACCTCTGGTATCTTGTACAATTGTCTACCCAAAGTAATAATAACACTACAGGTTCTAGACTCATACACAACATGACAGTTCCATAAATATGGTTTTCCTAAAATAACATCACAAACTTCAAGGGGAGAAATATCACACATTACCTCGTCTTTGAAATGCTTGATGTTGTAGGGCAGACGACACTGTTGGTTGACATGGAGATCTCTTCCCTAGTGAATCTAGTCGATGGTGTATGGTTGTGGGTGCGATGTCTTTGGTAGGTATAGACTCTTGACGACCTCTGCTAAAATCAGGTTCTTTTGACTGTCATTGTGGACAATGAAATGAACTGAATCCCCCTTTACCCACATATGTGAGTGAAAGAGGCGTTCCCATATCCTTATTTGTCTTATCATAAAATCCTTAGGCATTTGATTTAGGATCATAAAATCCCATATCCTTCTTTGTCTTCTCATTTCCCTTATTGTGTTGCGGCTTCAACTGGTTTTCCTGAGAGTGGCCATCTCGACTCGGTCCCTTACTGTGTGGGTTGGGGCCACATTTTCCCTACTTTGGCTGTGAGGAGTTTGCATATCCAAACTCTCACCTCTTCTTCTTATATTTTTGCTCGATCTTGACAGCGTATCTATAAGTCATGCCCAATGAGGCAATATCCAGAAACTTGATTTCTATTTGAATGTATATGTGCAAACAGTCATGATATTTTAGCACCAAATTTTGCTCAGAGTCTTTGATACCCAATTTGGTGCACAAGGTATGGAAAATATTAGTGAAGTCTGGTACATTATGGTCCCTTTCTTGATGCAGGGTGGTCCATCTAGTGTATTGGTCCTTGTAGCTTCCAACATGGTAGTATTGTTCTTTAATGGCGTCCCGAAAGGAATCCCATGTAGGGGGTAGAACAAATATTGTAGATTCCTCTACGGCCCTTTGTTCAGAGTAAGTATCCCACCATTCCTTAACATGGGGGATGGCCTTGAGGAGTGAAAAAGTAATCTTTTCCCTATCGGAAAAATTGTGGACCAAAAAATATCCTTCAAGCATATTCAACCATTTATCTACAGCATTCGCATATATCATTCCTTCAAATAATGGAATATGAAAATTTACTTGTACCTTGAAGGGGGTTGCATGGTCGTTTGATGAAGATGCTTCTCCTGTGGGCAGTCGTCGAACTATCTACGCAAAGTTTTCCATCGTTTTGTTCCTTTTTCGTGCGAGGTCTTCCTCGAGAAACATTTTAATAGGATCTCTTGCTCCATCATATTTCTTTTCATCCCACATGGGTTGTTTTCAGGGTCAGTGCGGCCGATCTTGCAACGGATCGATTAGTTCAAGTCCCAACTTCTTGTACCCAGATCTTGTCGGGGACATGCACGAAGAAAAATAATGAAGAGAAGACTGCTCTGATACGAATGATATGGATTTAGGAGCGGAACGAACTAATTAACAGACTGAATACAATAAACATGGAGATATGAAGAATAACACAAATATCTAGTGAACAATATCTTCTATTGAATCAATATAATAGGTTGAAACTGTAAAACTGCAGAACTGAAACACTTTCTTGAATGGTGGTAGATATCTCTAAGAAGATATGTGGTTGTTGTGTGCATCTGTCTAGGCAGAATGATTATAATGAGGCTCTAGAGGCATTTTTGATATTACTCATGAATGCCAAAATCCTATACATCCAAAAACCTAACCCTAGGAGGTGAAACGCCAAAAGTCATATGGGCCCCTATGGGTAAGTTGGTACCTCAACTTCCCAGGGTCGTAATGTTTTCATACGACCTCTGTTTTAGACGCATGATAGCTCATTGGAAAGGTATTTCAGATAGATACACATTACACTTTCAAAATCTAACTATGTCTACATTTTGACTGTGGCAAGCCAAAAAACATTGTTTAGGCCTCCCAAACAGCCCTGGAAGTACATCAAGATGTGTTGACATGAAAATATACAAAATAGGCTAGTTTGATTAGGTGAGAGGCCACCAGTATCTACCTGGAAGATGTGTAGGGATTTAGACAGCCCCAGAAGTGTAGAACCTACAATTATAAACAAGTACAAAAGAATGTGTTGAACTAAAAACGGACAAGAGGAGCCAGTTGGAATAGTTGGGTGGCCACCAATATCCACCTGGATCACTCTTGTAGTGCCATATACCTTGACATAGGTGTAATTTTTTCCTAGCTACCAATCAGCTATCCCTTTCATCCTAACTCTATATTTACATGAAATTATATACCTTGGGAACCCAAAAATGATAGTGTAAAGAAGAGAGAGGAAATATAAATACCTCTTGTAATTTATGTTTTGAAGCTTGGAGAAATACACATGGACATGGGGATAATCTTAGTCCCAATTCCATCCAAGGTTGGGAAATGAAATTGAGGAACATATGGTATCAATTAAATAATATGACATGTAGAAACAGGGGTTTTACATACCTGGTACATTTTTCACATTGAGACATATGTTGAAAGTCAATATCTTTGCCTATTTGAATAGTTGTCATGTCTTCACAATGGTATAAGTGTTACAGGAAATTTTTCCTCACTTCATGCATCCTTATTGGATGGACTTCCATTTCCCTCTGCAAACTTGAAGCCCCCTTCTTATTCACTCCAGAGCCAAAAATACACATTTTTGTACATATATGTTCCCTACCAGTTAGACAACTAGCGTATACATAGGTTTCTCCACTACATCCACATACATCGGGTCTGGTTCTCAAAAATTAAAAAATACGTCGGGTTTCCATGTCATGTCACGTGCTCCATGATCCTTGACCTTCCATATACTGTAAACTCTCTAAATCGACCCTTCAATTCTATTCATAGGATATAAATTGAGCCATATACAAGCCTTGGAGGATTGACAATTCAAATTTGAGATAAAAGACACACAGGGGAAATTTCACTTCATATTGAGTCTGCATCCCTTTGTCCTTGAAAGTCTGAACTTGTTGTGTTCATCCCCCAAGATATTCCTACTTTGTGATGGAGAACCTCATTGACTCCTACATGTGAGCCTACCTTTGTGGAGGATTGAAGTGGTGGAGGCCAAGCTAGAGGGACTTAGTTTCTCAGTTCCAATCTGTGTCATTATAGAAGTTTGTCACCTATGTACTTCTATTGATTACTTTAATAGAAATATTATTTTCTCGTCTAATTGAGATCTTGAAAATATTTGAATTACTTTCCATGGGCATATTTTTCATGTATGTTAATGGATTATGCTAATTTATATGTTGACATTATATATCATCACCACATTCTTGTGTATCTTGGTTGTTGAGGACAAGTTGCAAGTATGAACCTTTGGGTCGTGTGCTCAACGGTGGTCTTCTTCGAACATCTGGACGAGGTAGGATTCTAGCCTTGTCTTGTTAGAATTTCATTTATATAGCATACTTCAAATTAGAGTTTATTTTTGGGTGTCGTTCCGTCTGTTGTGGTTTTCCCCTGGCCATAGAGAGATTTTCCTTGTAACATAATTGGCGACTCAACTGGGGAGATCTCCTTTTTGGGGTATTGATTCGAAATTGATCTTTTAAAGACTATGGTTAATTTTATGCATGAATTATTTTACCATTTAGGATTCAAATAGAATAATATTAATGAAATAAGTTGCATCCATATAAGAAGTAAAAACAACAAACCATAACACCAAGCTTGATAACGGAATTCGGCACAAGATTGCCTACATCTCCGACCCTTTTGTCTCAGTGGGGAAGGCTTCTTATTAATATTCAATACTTTAAGAATACAAAATAAAGTCTTATATAACAGCTCTTGAAACCACCTTTCAAATATGCAACTTCTAGATAGAAACAAACATCACCATTGGTTGGAACAGAAAATTCTGAGACTTTTGAGTATGAAGTCGGTTATGCTTGGCTCGACACCTTGGGATATGGAAGCACTTTTATGTTCGGTTACTCAGATAAAAAACCAGAAGCCATATTCGAACTCCCCTCAAAATTCTGCAAATTTTGAGTATAAATTTGACATGCTTCTGAACAGTCCTTCGGGACCTCCCCTCGGCACGAATCCCAACATTGTGCCCTGTCAGATCCGTACAGTCTCGATTTGCATGCCAAAAAAACTAAATTTTCTCGATTTTTGTTCCCAACTAAATCAGCCAGACTTTGCCAAATTTAGAGACAGATAGCCAACTTAGCAAAAGATAGCCATATTTAGAAAGATTCCACCAGATTTGGAGGATCTCCGCCAGATTTGGTGGTAACCGCAAAATTTGGCCTTCCAGAAGGTGCAACGTGGTGCCTCCTCATTGAGCCACATGTCACCTCGCCATTGAATCAAGCCACGTCACCCTGCACAACCATTTTCCATGTCATTGTATGAACTGCCACATGTCATTTGTACGGGTTGCCATGTCATCGTACAGACTACCACGTCTCAATCCATATAGTCCATGTCATCGCCACATCAGCACCCAAAAATGCCAAAAATTCCTGACATGTGTCATCTCCTAGTGTTTCCACGTCAACATGTTGGCATCATCTACCACATCATTGATCATACAATGCCACGTCATAATTCGTACAGTGTCATGTCAGCAGTCGTACTTCCACGTGCAACCCTACCACATCAACATCTATACTGCCATGTGTCACCCTGTCACATGTCATTGTTGACATCATCTACCATGTCACTACTGACATCATTAGTCTTACTATTGATGTCATCAGTTGACTTTGACCTTTTGACTTTGACTTTGACTTTTTTACCCCTTTGGGAAAAATTTCAGAATGTGATAACTTTCGCATACTGACTCCATTTTTTAAAACAAATATATGCTCGAAATCGGCTCAACAAGCCCTACACAATGGTGTTGGTTTCTTTCAATTCTAAGAACTTTGAAATTTTGGCCTTCTTGGATCCATTTGGATCACACCTCCCCACTAAGACCGTTTGGTCCTCCAAAAGGATATTAACTAGTCATCAAGTGCAGGATAGGCCTCCCCACTTTTCCTTTGTCTTTAAACTCTATCTTGTGCACCTATCGCATCATAATCAATTGCATAATAACCATGACAACTTAAAGCATATTGTTAGCCATTTGAACTCATTCACATCTTACTGAATTTACTACCATCCATGTAGAAAACATTAGCAGCGATAATATCATAAATATGATTGAAATTGAACCCATATGTTTGATGTGCTTGCATGACATTAACTTATCTTGAAGCAAAGTATAATTGAACTCCCATCCTATAACCATCTCATGTTCTTTCTTAAGATGAACTCCTTTTCTTGGCACAATTATAGGTGTATTTCTTGCATAAGTTGCCTTCTTTAATTGTTCCATTGTTAGAAGAGATTGATTTGCTTTTATGTGATGAGAATGTACAACATATTCATTGCCTTTCTTAAACAAGTGATATTGATTTTGTTCATTGTAAAACATTGCTTTGCGATCATATAAATAATTAATACCTAAGACCATTCCACATGTTTCTAGTGGCACCACATCACATGTTACTTCATCCACATACTTAGATGTAATTGCAAGCTTTGTGATACATTGCTTTGTTATGGGATATTTGTGATCTTTTCTTATCCAATTTAGTGAATAGGGTTTGTGATGCATATTGGTGTTTAATCCCAATTTCTTAACCACTTCTTCTGAAATTAAGTTAGATTGAGATCCATTATCTATCAATGTATCGATCTTAGTATGTTTCATTATGACCCTTATATGAAACAATTTACTTCTTGAATCAAAACCATCACCCATTTTA
>ML871400.1:0-14733 GCA_009831015.1 Picea engelmannii
GTTTCCTTACGAGACCTTAGAGCGGCCAACGGAGCCGTTAAACTCGTCAGGGTGGTCCATACCAAACAGCTTGGGTTATTTAGACAACCCCGGACCGGTTCCACTCTCCCAGTTGACGGATGGACTGTTTCGCCCGTCAACACAAGGGCGACTCTAAGAGTTACTTGGTAATGTTCTTAAAAACTGCTTGGCTTGCTTCTTTCAATTTTTCCCTCATCCAGATAGACGAGTACCTCTTTTTAATTTAATGAGCTCGAGGAGGGTAACACATGCTCGATATAACTCACCTTCGGTAAGTTCCTCTTCCTTTTTTTAACGAACTGGAAGAAGTAAGGGTTCGATCCTCTATGGGCCTGTCGATGTTTGTTTTAGCGAGTCCAAAGACAGAAAACTCGAAGGTTTTTCATGATTATAGAGTCTAGAAAAACACTTAAAAGAGAACTCTCTCAGTTCCTTTTTCGTACAGTTAGTCTCACAAGGCTGAAAAGAGATAAAATACCACTCGAAGGATGCCCTTTCGAACCTTTTAACGAGTGTGAAAGGAAGCAAGATCACTTGACAATCTTTTCATATTTAGAGAGTCTGAAATGAGTTTAAAGGTGACTCCAGGGGGTTCCTTTTTCATGTGTCCATACGGGTCCGAAAAAGAGATAAAAGTTTACCCAATGCGTTCTTATATTCTTGATCTTGAGAATGAACTAAGACTATGCTCATGGATGTAACAAGGTGAACAAATGATAAAAAATGCTTTGAAACCTATAATGTCAAAACTGCAATCTAGAGGTTTAGTGAGGCCATTATATTGTTAAAGAAACCCACAAATAACTATACCTTATAAAAAAATGGAAATTGGTAAATTGTAATACAAGAAAAATCTTCAATTACCATTTCATTTGCATAAGGATTTGTAGTAGTGGAGATTCTCATTTTGGAGGTGGAATTTGTTTTGCTTGATACCAGAGCTACGGTTGACCATTTTTCTCGCCGTTTGGACTAGGTAGATCTTCATTTCCTCCTCTTTCAATTACATGGTTCAAAATTTGTTTCCACAACAATATTTGAATAAAAAAACGAAGCCCTAGGTCGTCCAAAAAAGATCAAATCGGCCTTTGTTCAAAACGATGGGAAAAAGACATTTGTTTACAAAAAGGCCTTCATAGAGTTGTAGTATAGATGCCAGTGCCTTGATGCTTGAGTAGATTGGTCGTTTTCGTTAAGGAATCCATGAGAAACTCAAAAACGTGCCCATGCAGCCATTGATGAAAGTTATTTTAATTTAAAATGTTTTATTGCTGCGTAGTGATTATTGAGTAATAAAAAGAGGGCGTGATCCTTTTTGAACAGTATGGGCAATGGATTTCAAGTTTTTTAATTACTTAAGAAATTGCCGAAAAATCGAATAATGAAATTATTTGTTCTTTTTGTTTGTAGGTGATTTAGGAAACAACCATGATTGAATGGAAGGAATGGGAGCATGAGCTCGACGATTTGGCTGCTTTGTGGAGTCCTCACACGCAGGCCATGTTGAGAGCTTGTGGCCTTCTCAAATTCTTCAAACTGCAAAAGATGAGAAAAGAGATTCTTCTACTTGAGCACATAATCAGCTTGTGGGATGTCGCAGAGCAAGGGTTTTAGATCGTAACATAGATTCTAACCATCGAGTTGGAAGATATATACTTATTGACTGGCCTCTCGAAAAGAGGGGATCCTATAGCATTTTCTGGATAAAGGGCGCTTCCTGAGCAAGTGGATGTGTACCTGGCACGTCATTATGTCCCAGGAGCAAGACTAGTGGGAGGTAGAATCCCAATCAAGGTATTAGAGAATTACCTCTTCAGTCTATTTTGTTCACCATCACGAGTGTGACGAGAGGCACCAGTACGCATCTGGCATCGAGATCAGAGGTATCTTATGGTGTGCAGTGTTTAGAGCCAACACTGTTTAACTGGAGCACAGGGTTTCTTTGGAACGTGAAGGAACAGATTTCGAGATGTAGGATGGGGCAGAAGTAGTTTTGATATGGTTCTTTCTTGGTCTCATTCTTCTTAGAGCGCATCCCCCAGATGCAGCCTCAAATTGCATTGGCAGTACAACTAGTGGGAGAACCATGGATGGAATGATGGACTAGTCTGTCTCCAAGACTAGTGGCAGAGTCAGAGTTCCGCTTCACTGGTGACTTCTTCTCTTGGATGAGATGCCAATATATTTGGATAGAAGACTTTCCATATGCCGAGGTGGACTTTCGTGGGAGTATGAAGCTAATTCTACCAGCAAGGGAAGATTGGGATGCGTCAGGTGAGAGACTAAACAATACCTTGTCTAGTGTTTTTTTTTTAAGTTTTTAACGTATGTATATTTTTTGGGGTACGTAGAAGAGTTTCTAATGGATGTATTGTTTTCAACATGCAGACAAGGGAGAAGTGCATCTGGATGAGATACCAGTACCAGGACATCGCGAGGGTGCTCAGGTTGCAGTAGATCTGGGGGCACTAGTGATAGGTCTCCGTGAGGTTGAAAGAAACCTTCAAGGCCTTACGATGGGCATTCCTCCTCTACGGAGGGGAGAAGTGCCTTTACATATACAGAGACACACTGTGGGGGTGCCCGAGAATGTTAATTCTCTACTGAGACGAGTAGTGCATGCAATGATGTGTTATTCTCAGCATAATGCAATGCAGAGAGATTAGAGTCTCTCTGGTGATTGTATATTTTGTATGACTTGTCGGATGATGTTGTATAGGTGTGAAGACCCAAAATTTTTCTCTTCCAAATACTTTTTGATGTAATCAAAACATTTCCAGTCACGCTATATATATATATATATTCGAGTTTTTACAGTGCCAGAAGATTTGTAAATGATGATGTATTTAATGTGATGTGTTTTAATTTACATGTGGTGTACAATTTATTTTCCTTCATGAAACCTTATCTATGGGCGAGATACCGATCCATGATGTAATTGGCTAATGAATCCGAAACATTGTTGAGTTCTCTTGGAATATGTCTGTATTCGATGTAATCAAGTATTCATTCAAGATGACGAACTCGTAGGTGGAGACGTAACAGGATAGGATTACGAATAGCGTAGATACGATTAAGTTGACAGACCACGAGTTGAGAGTCTAGGTTAACAATGATACGAGAGATACCTAGGGAGGAGGCTTGGGTCAAAATTCCAATGACAGCATGATATTCTTCCATGTTATTAGTCCCTGATCCTAAGCAAACACCTCCTGAACTCACCAACTCGTCAGATTGGTAAATGACCCATGCTGCAGAAGCAACGTTCTAGGTGTGTCGACTAGCGCCATCTGCAAACTCGACAAAGATACAAAAGGAATACGTCATCTGCACATGAGAACACAAGACATAGTTATGAGTGGCAAAGGTAAAAACTCGAGCATGCAAAAGAAACAGACACACCAAACTAAAATAGAATAATGTACAAAGTACACATGCTAGGTGATCTAGGCATAGTACGTTTTAAGGTAAAGCCCATTATGGGGCTCTCCTAGGGAGATTCCATCATAATCGACTAACTCGTAGGCGCCTCTGTGAAAAACACGTTTCACAATGTAAGGGCCATTCCACAGAGGTTCTAACTTACCTGTCCCTAGTTTGTCATGAGCTTGGTCATAGACGAGGACTAATTCTCCTTTTTCAAAAGTTCGAGGATGGACGGATTTGTCATATTGATTTCTTATCTGTTTCTGATGTGCCTCGTTAACGAGAGCGACATCATGATGTGTTTCGTCCAGTTTGGTTAGAGATAAGAAACGTTCTTCTTCGTTAGAAGTATGGGGTAGGAGTTCTAATTTAAGTTTCAGATATGGAATCTCACACTCGATTGGTAAAACAACTTCGATGCCATACACTAACTGGAAAGGAGTGAACCCAGTTGCGGTTTTCACGGAAGTATGGTAAGCCCAAAGAGCGAAGAAAAGTTGTAGATACCAGGATGTCATATTTTCCCCTACCATACGTTGAATCATGGTTTTGAGGACCTTGTTGATGGCTTCAACTTGTCCATTGGCCTGAGGATAGTATGGGGATGAGTTTTCATGGAGAAAACTCAACTTGGCATGCAATTCACTCATCATCTGGTTCTTAAAGTGTGAACCGTGATTGGTGACAATGGCACATGGTACACCAAAATGAGTTATGATGTGGTTAAAAACAAAAAGAGTTGCGGTACGACCATCGTTCAGAAAGGTAGGCATAGCCTCAACCCATTTTGTAAAGTAGCCGATGACGACGATTATATAATCGTGCCCCCCAGCTGAGGTAGTCTTACATTGCATGAAATCGATACCCCACTTGGCAAAGGGGCCAATGGAAATAATGGGGTGCAGCGTAGAAGGGTAGGTGTGTGCCTTGTTAGTAAAAACTTGGCAGGGTGGGCATTTTTTGACTACCGCAATACAATCTTTGAAAATCGAGGGCCAAAAATAGCCGGCACATAGAATTTTTTGGGCTATAGCCATCCCAGAAAGGTGACCGCCAGGCTCCAAGGTGACATTCATTCAGAACACGTTGAGCCTCTTCATGAATGAAACATTGTCGAAGGATAGTATCAATACCACGACGATACAAGGTGTTGTCGACGATAAGGTAACGATGAGAATGGTGGCAAATACGTCGATGCTCTTCACGGGAAATGTTAGGCTGAAAGTGTTGGGTTTGGAGATAATGGAGGATGTCTCCATACCAAGGATCAGAGGTGCTGATGAGGAAAATAGTTTTTTCAGGGAGAGAATCTCTAGGTTCAATATATTCATCAGCATGGGGAAGGTCGCAGATAAGCTCCGCAAACACAAGGGAATTTTTGGCTTTGGACTTCGCAAATTCAAGATCAAATTCCTGAAGGATGATGATCCATTTGGAGAATTTTCCCCCGAGAACTTGACGTGTCAAGACATGGTACATGGGGTTCGAGTCCGCGATCACAGTGGCGGTGCATAGTAGGATGAAATGGAGAAATCTATGGACAACGATGACGACTGCCAGAGCCAGTTTCTCTACATGTGAATATCGGAGTTTGGGTCCAGATAGACTCTTGCTCAGGTAATATATCACATGTTCCTCACCATTTGGGGTCCTCCTGAACTAACACCATTGCAATAGTGGAAGTGGAGGAAACTAAGTAAAGGATGTAGTCCTTTGTATACTTTAGAGGATGCAACAAAGGTGCATGGGTCAAGGAATGCTTGAGAGCGTCAAATGATCATTGAGCGATGTCATCCCAAATGAAAGGGGTGTTTTTCTGCAACAATCACATCAATCCTTTAGTTATCTCAGTGTAGTTACAAATGAAACGACGAAGGAAGTTTGATTTCCCTTGCAAACTTTGGAGTTGGGTCAAACTAGTAGGTGGGGGTAAGGCCATAATAGCCTTAATATTTAATGGATCCACCCAAATCCCATCTTTAGAGACAACGAAACCGATGAGTTGACCGGATTCCATAGCAAAAATACACTTATGTGGGTACAAGCGGATACGGTAAGACCGACATCGAAGAAAAATAGCTCATAAGTGATCAACTTGATCTGATCAATTGGATGGGTGGGCAGGTAATTCATCGAGGTAAGGTTCTGCAATATGCTTGATATCGTGGAAGGCGTACGACATATCCTGGTGGAAAGCAGCATTAGCATTTTTAAGACCAAAAGGTAGCTTCCAATAGGCAAAAGTTCCCCATGGGAAGATAAAGGTTGTATTATGTTGATCAGTAGGTAATATTTCAATCCGGTTATACCTAGAGAAACCATCCATGAAAGAGAATATTACGCTCCCAGCGCAATTATCAATGATCAAGTCGATGAAGGGCGTAGGGTAGTTGTCCTTTGGACAAGCCTTATTGAGATCCCGATAGTCAATGTAGACATGAATGGTCCCCTGTTTTTTGGCAACCAAAACAAGGTTGGAGACCCATTATGTCAGAGGGACATGATAGATAAAGCTATATTTCAAAAGTTTCTCAACTTCTACCTTTATAGTCGCAATTTTCTTGGGATGAACCGGGCGGATTTTCTGTCGAACAAGTTTCACACCTAGGCAAGTCTTGATTTCATGCATGACGATCGAGGGTTCTGTTATCACCCCATAAATTATGGGAATCAACTTATGACTTGGATATTATGGATATTATCTGTATCTAGTGTTCTTATTGGCAATTGATTTTCATTTTACAAAAATAAAAAAGAAAAGAAAAGAAAAGAGGGAAAAAAGAATTGGAACAAAAAGGCCCATGCAATAATAGTAACTTGGTCATACCTTTCAAGCATGACCAAGTTCTTTTAAATTTTCAATGTTGATAGGATAGTGAATACATCTGATCAGACCATCTAATCCTGGTCAGATAGCCCCTAGGTTAGAACTAGTGAATACATCTGATCAGACCATCTAATCCTGGTCAGATAGCCCCTAGGTTAGAATTAGTGAATAAACCTGACCAGACTGTCTAATCCTGGTCAGATACCCCCTAGGAAGAATAATATCTTAACCCAACAGTTTAATCTGGGTTATTTGTCTCGTGAAAGTAGGTTAGAATGTAGATCAACTGCTTGGCCTGCCTTGCCCAAATAAAACCAGCTTGATAAAGATGCCACCCCATGTCTTCGTTGCCTAATGCTAGTTGAAGTGATGTCCCCTTTGTGGTGTCTAAGACAAAGTTTGGAAAAATCCCTTAAGAAATGCACTAATCCTAAGTTTTTCCTACACATGAATTTTCCGCTCCTGACATATGTTTCATTCACTTTCCCATGGTCCAGATCACAGCTCCCAGATCAATGGCTCACACAGCATTCCGGACCCCCCCTTTGCGTTCTACCTTTAACGGAGGGGGGGGGGTCCGGAATCAACAATAATATCCACGCAGATCTGGACGGTCCAGAAGAGAGCGCATGAATCCACGACCAACATTGGATTCCAGACCCCCCCGCCCGTTCTGCCTTTAATGGAGGGGGGGGGGTCCGGAATTGTTATAACTTGGGCGCACATCTGGACGGCTCAGAGCAGGGCGCTTAAATCTATGGTCCATATTGGATTCCGGACCCCCCCATCCGTTTTGCCTTTAATGGAGGGGGAGGGGTCCGGAATGGGTGTTAAGGAACACACTGAGATCTGGGGCCAGAAAGCCAGCGTGCAGATCAATGGACCAAAATGAATTTCGGACCCCCCTTGGTGTCCTTCTTTTAGTCAAAGGGGGGGGGGTCCGGAATAGATATTTCCTGCAGGGGGGGCCATTGTCACAGGTGGCACAAGTCTATTGGTTCTCAAGTCTCATCCCTCACATGGTTTCTAACCGCCGCCACTCATGGACATCACCCTCCACTAAGTCCACTTGTCCCACTTGCTTCCGGGTTTGAATCCCATCCCATAACTGTTGTCAACCATGCTGTCAGACCTTTACCCTTCCACTCATGAACGACCCCTTTTGGCGACTTTCACCTCCAATCACCAGCCTCCACGTCACCCTTCCATATACTTTGGCCACCCTCATCTGCCAACTCATCCCAAGTGGCCCGTTGTCAATTAATAACTGGGCAATATACCCGTTGTCATGCTGACCATTTTCCCGCGTCCAACCGACCCATTTTTGAATAAAACTACCGTTCTCCCTGTTCATTCGTTATTCGTCCATCGCGCCATAAATCTCTTATTCCTCCATTACTTTCGTATCACCTTCACCCGCAGTTTTTCAACCCCACTAACGTAGTGTTTGTTGTAGGTACAGTTGCTAAAATGGTGTCAAAGACAAGACAAGCGGAAGAAGAAGAGAATCCTTCTCTTCCTCCTCCAGTTGACTTGGATAAATTCCCCTTGGTCGATAAAGATCAATTGATAGCAGACACTATTTGCAGTTTTGACTTTTCTGATCTGCAGTCATGGCTCCGGGAAGTGTTCCTGGACCAGAGTGACGAAATTGGACTCTGGGAGTCAAATTTGCCCCTGTATCTCTTTCCCCAAATTCATCATTTCCCAGAATTCGCCCTCAAATGCCAAGCCCATTACGTCCCCGACCAGAAAGCCATTGTTTCTTCGTCTGGAGACGTCCTCTTCTTCATCACCCCAGAAGATATTGACCAGATGATGTAGATAACCCGTGCTGAATCTGCATCCCCGTTCAACTTAGAAATCGTCACTGAACTATACCAGAAAATGACATTCCCTTAGAGAGCTAAGATCTTCGAGCTTTTTCTCCCCACTTCCGCTCCACTCCCGTCCACCAATCCCCCGTACCATTCTTCCTTTTTTTCCACCAAAGGAAATCAAATTATTTCTTCCCTGTGTGCCCTGCTTGGTTACTATTCTGATCAATGGGTAGACGAGCCCATCCTGGGTTTTCTGTCCATTTTCTCAAATGATGAACAACCGACCACACAATTCGACTACAACACCTTCTTGGCCAATAAAATCCATGAGAAATTTGTGAATTTCACCACAGAGGGAATGTTCAGGTATTCATCCATTCTGGCTTACATGTTCGTCTATTTTCAAGCCGACAGGTTCAATTTCTCCATGCAGAAGATGGATGCTGACGAGAGGCCCCAGCCTGTCACAGCGTGGACGTCTCTTCTGAAACATAACTCTGTTGAATACGGTTTCAAAGATTTCATTGACCAGTTTTACCACCTTGTGGTAAGTATGTTGAGTGGCATGCCTGAGCCACGAATAAATGATGAAGTCCGGAGAATTTTGCATCTCTCTGATAATGCGAAGATAGGAGACTGGTACTTGTATCAGAATCACACAGAAATCAGAGTTTACGGGTGTGAATTGACGCCTTACAAACTCCCTCAATATTTTCCCGTAAGGATTTTTGCATTAGAATATATTAGGCAAATAATGAATTCAGACGACATTCATTTCGTTTCCCTGAAGAAAAAACAACAATTAAGGATCAAAGGGAAGATCGGCTCTTTCATCTGCAATAGCCGAGGCGCAGGGGAAGAAGAAGATAGAATGTTGAAAGAGATGAAATTCCCTATGAGCTTCATCTAGCACTATGATCCTTGCGCGATCATTTCGGAGATGAGGGTGAAAAATAAAAATGTCCCTTATGCCCATGAGTCCAGGCCGGAGATCGAGAAATTCGCTAATCAGACGGAATGGGAGCCCAAAACTTTGATGGACGTGGAACCACCTGTTGAGGTGGAAAAGAAGGTGCCCTCAACAAGCGCACCACCCACTGCCACACTTCAGAATCCCAAGGAAAAGGGGCCCCGACAAGAATCGTCTTCTGCTGTAATAGAGGTGTCGTCGGAGGAGTTTAAGATGCATGACAAAAGGCCAAAAACAGCTTCAACGACAGGCACGATAGTAGAGAAAGAGGTCACAGTCACCACAATGACCACCACAGGGGTCAAGCCCGCCAGTCTACCTTTCGGCTCGAGTCAGCACAAGGCAATAACACCAGCTATAAAATACACAGACTCTCCCACAGATGCTCCACCAAGCAAGACCGGGCCCAAGTTGGGCATTTTTGAAAAGTATGATTTGATCAAGAAGAAAAACCAGACTCTTACTACCAGCACTTATGCCCAGTTCCAGAAGCAGTCGTCCACATCTCAACATAGGCTTCTTTCAGCATTTGACATAGAAAAAGGTAGGATGCATATGGCTTACCTCCAAGCAGAAGTGCCAGATCCCAAGGTTATATCAGATTATAAAAGGGCCACATTTGAGTTTCAGGCTAAAGACGTGCATCCAGCAGATCAGATGGATCTACACAAGCAAAATGGCAAGATGGTTTTCCACACTTTGGCCCATGCTACAGCTTTTGCATCAAAATTTCGGGTAGCTTTGAGCAATGCCTAGACCCAACTTAAGCTGGAGAAAATATCATCTTTCGCAAAAGACAAAAAATCAAGACGTTGGAGGAGTTGGTCCTCAAGATCGGTTATGACCCTGCGAACGTCAAGGATACCGAAGAGATGATCAAAAAGAAAAATGTTGACATCGCATCCTTAAGAAAACGGCTAAAGCTCCCTCCCACAGAGGACCCACAGGCAAAGGAGATAGCCGAAAAGGAAGGAGAAAAGGATGAGATGTTAAAGTTACTCATGGAGTAGAATGCTCAGCTAAAGGAAATGGAGGCTGAGATGGAAAGACTGCTAAAAGAGAAAGAGAAAGCAAAGACAATGGAAGGCATCCCATTGAGTGCTATCCCAATTGTAGGATTGAGCACAACAATAGTGACATCCATTCCATCTGCTGCATTAGGGCCACTACCGGAGGGAACAACAGACTTGGCCAAGTCTATGGAGAGGATGAACCTGCAAGAGTCAGAAATCGACAGGCTTAAGAAAGAAGTGGAGAATCTCCAAGAGCTAAAGACTTCTTTCCAGACTAGTCTATCCAAAGAGAAACAGTTGAATGAGCAAATCAAGAAGGAGTTACAACAGCTCCAGAAACAGACAATGGCAGGAAAGACTTTGGCAGAGGTAAAAGAGATTGTGTGGACAGATATTTCCAAGTCTATAAATGAAATCTGGCCAATGGTTCAAATCATGTTTGAACAAAATGAGTTTCTCGAGAGGAGCAAGTAGGCAGTTGAGAAAATCAGAATGGAGCTGGGAGACATGCCAGCCCAAGCGAATGAAATCATAAGGTTCCTGAATTCAAAGACCAGGGAGGAACTAGAAGAATTAAAGATTGAGGACAGGACATAAACTATACTTGAATTCAAAAGGGTTCTAACGAAAAGGGGCCTCATGCTTCAGCTTGAGGAGAAGATTCAAGTTATGGATCAAGGAGTGCAAAAGTTTTTCAATAAGATAAATGTTCTTAAGAGGAAGGGCCTGCCTGGTCTGAAGGTCATTAACGACAAGTTAATGACACTCCCTGATTACAATAAAAGGTTGACTGAAGTGTCTAAGGACAATTCCAAGTTTGCAGGGATACAGGGAAGCATCATGGGAAGAGCATTCATGGATACCTTGCAGTTGGATATCAGTATCCAACATGAAATTAAACACATATTCACAATCAAGCCTACATTTGCTAAATATACAGACATGGATGAAGTGTATCAAAGATTGCTTAAAGTCACAGTGCCAGGTCATATCAGATGGGAAGAACTGTGTGATCTACTAGACTAGCAAACGAGCTCTCACAATCCAATCACTGGTCCAGTCAGAAGAGATTGCATAAGCACCTCGCCAACGACCTACCCCAGAAATTTCCGCATGCAGTTGTAATGAGTCATCAAACAGTTTTTGATTAGTTAAAGTAGTTAGACTAAAAATAGAATGAGCACGTCCTAATCAGTTATGACAGGAATGTTTGTAATTTGAATTATAAATACTTCAACTCTCGAAGTATTGAGGGTTGTTGATTCACACACCCTATTGCTATCAGGCTGTACTATTTTTGAGATCGACCATTAATAAAGAAGAGGCATTTACAGGATTTTTGCGTATATTCATTGGTGACGTTGACCTTCTAAGTTAAATGTTTTTCTTTCTCTCTATTCATTTTTTTTTCTGAATCTAATCTTTATGAATAGCGTTACGTTGTAGGATTTATCTCTGATACCCTGTTTCCGATTCTAAAGATTTATATGTTCATCTTCTAATACCTTCAATTAAGAAATTCTTAACTGCTTGTTAGTTGAAGTTATTTTCCTCATCCTTCCTTTTGTCCATCATTTTAATTTATAAAGATCCAGTGAGTATATTATCTCGCCCTGTGGAGGTTTTCTTTAGTATTTTTGGTTGTATCGATTATTTGCTTAAATACAGACCCCATAGCCCAATGGATGTGTAGACCGTCTCAACCAACTTCAAAAACTCATTTACAACAAAACCAACATCTAAATTACCTAGCCTAATATCTGAAATAAAAAACAAAGCTAAATCACATAGAGAGATCCCTCTCTGAAGCTGGAAGGGCTAGATCCCAGCTTTAAAAGCGGTTGGTTAAGGTTATCCTTTATAGATTTCTTCTTCAACCTCTAGGAAATTTACAGAGTGCTAACATAAATGGAAACTCCACTGGGGACGAACTACAACTGAATACCTCACTTTCCTCTCCCCTAAAGAAATTTGACTCTGAGAAGAAAGTAATGATTAGAGGTTGATTAACTCTGTACATATTATTTTCAGAATCTCTCTTTGAAACTTTTCCCACTCTTAATGTTCCTCTATGACTGTCCCTGTAGCAGTACAACCTAATATCGAGCCTGGACTAGCAAATCAAATGCATATTGTGTCAAACCTTTTTGACATAATCCTCAAAACTGCCAATAACCAGGAAGAACTCGAACGCTCATGGGCAGCCATTGAACGAGACATAGTTTCTCAGGAACAATTGGAAGCTAGACAACGTCAACGTAGAAATATCCCCTAGTTTCCCTCACCATAAAATAAAAAAATATATATATATAAACCAAAAAAGAGTTCTGGCTCCCAAGAAAGTTCACACTCTATCTCATCCAGACCCAGAACCCTCTACAACGATAGATAATCCTGAGCAATTGTTGAGGCGAAAAACCTTAGTTATCGGTTCAGCGAGTTATACTCCCCCTCATAAGTCTCCATTCCTTTCCGAAGAACCAGACATCCTTCAAAACCTTGATCTTGATCTTTTTCCGCTACGAAACCTGGTTAGAACACGGTTTGAAACCTTTGCGTCTAAGCTCGTCTTCGACCCAACTGCGTTGTAACCCCGAACCCCCGAAGTCTTGTCTCCTACGGATAAACTACAAATCACTCCCTCAGTACCGCCCAGTCCTTCATTGACTTCGTCTTGCGTCGCTACCTCTCCAACCACCCAGGTCGTCGCCCCACCTCCTCCACCTGTCATGGCAGCCCGGTATGCCCCTTTGGTGTTAGCTGCACCACTACATGCCATGCCCCAAGACTACAAGACCAGGCTTCCACAGTTCGATGCAACCAGAACATTAAATGCACAACAACACGTAGATAAAATGAACGACTACTTGGATTTACAAGAAGTTGACGAAGTCGACGTTCAAATGAGACTGTTCGCCCAGAGTCTGACAGGGGACGTCAAAAAAAGTTTCAAAGCCTTGCCCGCCGCTTCAATCCCTGACCTTGTCACGTTCCAGAGAAGTTTTCTTGACCGATGGGAGGTAAAGAAAAACCCTCTCCAGATACTGTCAGAATACGAGAATATAAAAAGAAATCAAGGTGAGACGGTACAAGATTACTGCACCCGTTTTAACAATTTGTATAATGCAATCCCAACGGAAATCAAACCCCCCCAGGGTTTGGCGTTGATTAAAATCCCTGACAGATTTGATGCTAACATGTCCTACCAATTAAGAGAAAGAAATGTTGCCACCCTTGAAGACATGCAGAAAAGCGCTATTAGTGTGCAGTCTAACCTGTTGGCGAAACGAGCCCGCCAAAGGTCAGAAAGGAGAGTCACGATCAAAGAGGAACCTTCCACGTCAAACAATGATTCCAAATTGGATTCCGTGGTCAGATCGTTCGAATTATTGATAGAAAGAACGAGTATTTCAGACAGAAAACCTCCGAGAGACAACACACCTGCCCCTCAGATTCGAAACCCCAATTTTAGAAGAAACCCTCCTCAAATCAGGCAAAGAGACCAAAGAGATCCAAGAGATCAGAGAGATCCAAGAGATCAAAGGGATCAGAGAGGTCCTGATCAGCCGATCAGGCCTCCCCTGCAAGAAAACTATGCTGATGAAGGGGGGGAAATAATCGAGGAATTGGAGGACACTCATATCAACCTCATGGGCATTCACGACAATGAGGCCATTTTCCTTACTCAAGAAGAGCAGGAAATTTTTCTGCTAAATCAAACAAAAGTAAGTGAGGAAGTCGGGGATGAAAGACAAAAGGCTTTTGAAAACGCTATTTTGGAGGTGCACCGTCAATACAATCTGCAAAGTAAGAAGACAGATGGAAATTCCTCGAAAAAGACAGTCGAAACGCAGAAGGTGGCTGAGACCGAGAAAACCCCTGAGAAGACTATCGCTGAGAAGGCTTCTGAGAAAAGTAGAGCCGACACCGTCCATCTTCAGGACAACATAGGTGGATTCTTACCACCACTGATTATTTTACCAAATGGATTGAAGTTGTACCTAGCAGGTAAGCCACTGACTCTGTTATTATTAAATTTCTGGAAAATAATATTTTGTCTCGTTTTGGCTGTCCTAGAAAGATCATTAATGACAATGAAGCTGCCTTTCGGTCGAAGAAACTCATTTATTTCTGCAATCATTACCACATTGGCTTGGGGAATTCTACAACCTACTACCCTCAGGGAAATGGGTTGACGGAATCCTCAAACAAGACCTTGGTAAATATCATCAAGAAAACATTGCAGGAGAATAAAAAATCATGGCATGATAAGCTGGTATTTTCTTTATGGGAAGATAGACTGACCACCAAAAGGTCAATTGGTATGTCACCATACCAGCTGGTCTACGGTACTGAGGCTGCGTTCCCAACTTCTTTGGGAGTCCCTGTCATGAAGTTACTTCAATAAATGCAAGCTGAGCCAAATGACTCCCAGAGAAGAATCAATCAAATGATTCATCTGCAATAGACCAGAGAAGACGTTTTCAAAAAAACACAATTCATCCAAGAGAAAATCAAGAAGATCTTTGACAAACGAACCAAGGAGGATGATTTTGAGCTGGGAGACCTAGTGTTGAGATGGGATGCCAGGAACGAGGACAAGGGAAAGCATGGGAAATTTGATCATCTATGGACAGGGCCTTACATGATCCAAGC